>OZ020515.1:35114937-35334545 GCA_963971425.1 Bryoerythrophyllum caledonicum | reverse complement strand
CTCATCTTGAGGTCATATTCAAATTTATGAAGCATAATATCGAATCATCCAATATGTATATTTCCCTTGTGAAACAACCCTTCAACTTTACTTTACAAAGGAATTACTCAACTTAACTTTACAAACGAATTATTTAAACATGCAATGAGAGAGAATATATATATCCCCAAACATAAGGGCTCATGTAAACTTCCCACGGAGTAAACCACGGAGGAAATGTACAACTTACCCAACAATACAATGTTGCATGAGTGCCCCACAATAAATACTCGCTTTTCATCCATTGAGAAATAGTGAGAACACAAATCAGTATAATCTACCATTCAAATTTTGTACCTATTCATTCCATGATATTTTGTATGTATCAATTACATAGTTCTTTGATATTATATCTATTTATATATTATTTATAACCATATTTCACACTTTTAAAGCAATGTATGTTTCATGTACTTTCTTTATAAAATTTATCCTAAGTGAATATATTTGCCCCTATTTCTTTATCGTACGTCGTTTCCACAATTTATGCTAGTGGCCCCTTCGAGATTACTTTTTTTTCCAACTTCCCCAAAAAGTGTAAACGTGCTCTACTTGGGTTAAAATGTATTTTACATCTATATGTATACTAAAAAACATTTGGTCGTGTATCTCTCCCCTACATCCATAGCTTTTACAATAGACATGTTTAATGTGACCTTTGGAAGGTGTCACCCTTAGTTGCAAAGCCTTTTGGAGTTTCATCTAACCTTTGCAAGGTTTAATTAATTTAAAGTTAAATTGACACCATTTAGTAAGAAGTGTTGTGAGAGAACCACTTCGACTTTGGAACATTGTGGCCTTTAGAGAATGCTTTTATTTGCATCATCTTTCTTTATGATTGAATATAGCGATAAATAATCATAACCTCAACAATTTAAAGATAGATATTTCATTGACCCTACGGTTATGAAGAGTAATTCGTGGATTGATCCAAAAGGGTTGTACACATTGGACGATTCGACATTATGCTTCATAAATTTGAATATGACCTCAAGATGAGTCATTTAAGAACACATCTTTACATTAAAACTACATTGCTCAATGGTATTTGTCCGTCGATAATAAAGGAGGTTTCACTTGTGCAAAGAATATTACCTTATTTGAAAATGTCAAAAAGAATTTATTGTTTATAGCGTAACACAACATTCTAATTCAAGTACCACCATAGTCCGTCCAATTATGATGGAAGATCCCACGGCCTCGTTGTATGGGGACCCACAAAGCCCTTGGGAGAGATGACATGTCGATTATCTTTAATGCAATTAGTGTAGGGAAGCACTTAGTGTGGAAAAGTGTTTACCCTCAAGAGAGGAAGTTAGTTCTATACACACTAGCCTATGTCTCGTGGCCATATGCTTAGTGAAGAGAATGAACGAACACTACATTCACGGCGGTCCCATTGGAAGACCATAGTTCTTCTTCTCCTCCTAATTCAACTCCAATAGAGGAAAAAGCCGCTATATTTCGTTCCGACAATATCTTTGCATTCCTCAATCATTACGGCAATCATGTCATTCCCTAGAAGTTGGAAGGAAAACTAAATTTATATAAAAAATATCGTTTTTTTAACGCATGGGAAGGAGGAAGGCCTTTGCCAAGGCGAGAATGGAGTTTGCCCAACTTTGTTCCTCTACAACCTTCAAAGGGTTGAGTCCTCGCCCTCACGTCCCCGCCCCTAACGTCCCCGCCCCTTCCCCGCCTAAATTTTGAATTAGAATGTTTGAATGGACATAACTCATTCAAAAACAGCCCAAATTAAGCGTTTGAGGTGTGATTTGACATCGAAATTTTGCGTAGATGCCAAAAAACATATCACACGCTTGATTTGGACTATTTTTGAGTGAGATATGGCCTCTCAAAGATCCTGATTTCAAAATTGGGCGGGGAGGGGCGGTGACGTCTCCGCCCCTGCCATTTAGGGACGGGGACGTCTCCGCCCCTACCATTTAGGGGCGGGGACGTCCCCGCCCCTACCATTTTGGGGCGGAGACGTCCCCGCCCCTAACGTCCCCGCCCCTTCCCCGCCTAAATTTGGAGTTAGAATGTTTGAATGGGCATAATTCACTCAAAAATAGCCCAAATCAAGCATTTGAGGTGTGATTTGGCATTTAAATTTTGCGTAGATGCCAAAAAACATATCACATGCTTTATTTGGACTATTTTTGAGTGAGATGGCCGTTCAAAGATCCTGATTCCAAAATTGGGCGGGGAGGGGCGGTGACGTCTCCGCCCCTACCATTTGGGGGCGGGGACGTCTCCGCCCTTGTGCCACGGTGGCGTGACACGTCCGTATGTGACGTGGCGATCACAGTAAAAATTTCTTATTTGCAAAAAATTACTGGACGCTCTTCGGGCAATCCGTCCGAACCGTCCGTACGTGCCGTCTGGATCGCCCGTCCGGTTGTCCCGTCCGATCACCTCAACTCGTTCGTTATGACAACCCTACATAAACTTGACCGGGTGCATTTATACGGCACTTGACCACTAGAGTATTACAAGGACTTAATTCCGCCCCATCGCTATGATATGTGCATTAAGAAGCCAAGCACTACGTGGTACCCGATTCCCGCTTCTCAGATGGTCAAAGTCCTATTCCAGGTAATCCTTGTTCCTCACATCCTTGGATCAATTAAATTTCCAATGCGAGCTCTTACTCGGTTATTGCCGTGATGTAGAATGAGTTACACGAAACCGCTGTAAAAGAGCGACTCGCGTATCTGGCTGAAACTCTAGAGGACGAACAGACAGGACAAGGAATGCAAGAGTATATGGAGGGCCAAATCCGTCTCAAGCGTGATAAGCTGACGAAGAGGAATGCAAGAGTATATGGAGGGCCAAATCCCTCTCATTACGAGAGAGTATGCTGAGTAATACCCGGGCTACGCCGGGTACCCTCTCGGAACCGGGGAGGGACTCTACCACGTGGACCTCACTCGGTCCCAGGAGGGTACCTAGTGTCGCCCAGGTACCACCGGGAGTACCCTCTCCTCACGAGAGCAGGGTTGTCTACATAGACGGTCAGGGGTCCAAAGACAGCGGACGGACGGATAGTTGGACAGGACGGACGGTACCCTTATTGGACAGATGCATAGAATATTCCAGAGAATATACCCCAAATCTATAGAAATATTCGTGATTATTCCCAAATATTCTAGAATATTCTCTACCAGACGGACAGGAGCCTCTATCGGACACACAGTCGGACGGACGGACGCCGGAACAACCCTGTACGAGAGGGTACTGTCGTTGGTACCCGGGCGACACCGGGTACCCTCACGGGACCGAGTGAGGTCCACCCAGTGGAGTCCCTCCCCGGTTCCGAGGGGGTACCCGGTGTCGTCCGAGTACTACCGAGAGTACCCCGAGCCCTCTCGTAACGAGAGGGTACTCCCGGTAGTACCCGGGTGACACCGGGTATACTCTCGGAACCGGGGAGGGACTCATCTTGGTGATTCCCTCCCGATTCCGAGAGGGTACCCGGCGTAGCCCGGGTACCACTCAGCATACCCTCTCGTAACAAGAGGTATGCTGAGTGGTACCCGGGCTACGCCGGGTACCCTCTCGGAATCGGAAGGGGACTCCTCCGGGTGGACCACTCTCGGTCCCGAGAGGGTACCTGGTGTCGTCCAGGTACCACCAAGAGTACCCTCCCGTAACGAGAGGGTACTCTAGGTGGTACCTAGGCGTCACAAAGTACCCTCTGGGAATCGGATTTATGACTATGTTTAGTATAACATTGTACGGATAGGGTTCTTGGCGTGGCCTGGATACTACATGGTGTACCCTCTCGTAACGAGAGGGTACCTCCAGTGGATTTTGGGCGACGCCGGGTACCCTCCCAGAATTAGGGGGTGACTATCTCACGTCGTCTTCGCTCAAATTTGAGAGGGTACCCGAAGTACCCCAAGTACCACCCTGCATACCTTCTCGTTACGAGAGGGATTGTAAAGTAGTACACGGGGTACTCCGGGTGCCTCACAAAATCTAGGGAGGTTTACCAAGAGGAGTTTCTTCCCGATCCCGGGAGGGTACCCGGTATCGCCCAGGTACCATCGGGAGTACCCTCTCGTTACAAGGGGGTACTCTCGGTGGTACTCGGGCGACACCGTATACCCCCTCAGAACCGGGGAGGGACTCCACCGGGTAGACCTCACTTGGTCCTGTGAGGGTACTCGGTGTCGCCCGGGTACCATCGAGAGTACCCTCTCGTAACGAGAGGGTACTCCCGGTGGTACCCGGGCGACACCAGGTATCCTCCCGGGACCGAGAGAGGTCGACCTGGTGGAGTCCCTCCCCGGTTCCGAGAGGGTACCCGGCGTAGCACGAGTACCACTTAGTATACCCTCTCGTTACGAGAAGGTATGTTGAGTGGTACCCGAGCTACACCGGGTCTCCTTCTTTCTGTCGTGAGGTTGTCTTAATCGATAGCTGCTTATGTCGTCGAAGTTTGAACTCCTCTGAATTTGACTGGACTTTATTACCTTTTCCATTTCTGCTGGAACATTTTCGTGAACAATGCATAGCTAATTTTGTGACCTATTGAATCACGACACAGGTTCAAAAGAACTACGACACGCACAACTTGGACCGAGTGGAGATGGGCCTTGAGAGGCTTCAGCTCGTTGCTACTACAGTTGTTCCCGCCAAGTACAAGGTCATGTGGCTGAGGATGTGGAATGAGTCGGACTTTCGGCGAAAAGAGAATCATTTTCTAGAGTATCCATGCTCTGAAGCGGATCTGAAGAAATTTCTAGCACGAGCGGTCTTCTATGCTTCGGTACGTTTAATCACTGCTTTGGTTTTGAATTATTCAATTTTCTTGTTTTCTTCACGCATTCCTGTATATCTATTACAGCTTCAGGAGGATCTCGGGCCAAAGATGGATGATCTGCTCGGCAACCTGGAGCTGAACTCTCATCCAAGGGAGCAGCCACTATCTTGGATGGAGTACTTGGCGATAAGGAAGCTCCGCTTGTGGTAACATGCGTTCAACACCCACTTTCTGGCAGAGTCCCCTTTTACTCGACTGTCGAAATGGGAGGACGTCAAGGATCACGGAGATATTGCAACCCGGTTTGCCTACCAATATATATTCAAGCATGAACTCCTTGAGAAAGGTGTTATTTCCTCTCTTCTACTATGGATGCACACGGCGTACTCAACGTCGTCCAGCTCTTGCATGTACTCTTCGTATCAGTTGTCGTTGTTTCCGTTGGATCATCGGAAGGAGTGCTATTGGTATGTTGAGCGCCACAAGAACTATTGCCATGAGGAGGAGCTCTTCATGAAAGAGGGGCACGGTCCTCTGAATGACGTCAAAGAGGACGTTCCAGAGAAGGCTAAGACAGCGAAGGAGAAGAAGAAGCGCTCGAAGCCAATGAGCCCAAACACAAGACGTCTGCAAGCCAACAAGAAGGCTAAGGAGCGACATGCTAAGATGAGGAAGGCTAAAGGCAAGTATGTTGTGGACGATGACTTGGATGTGGAGGATGATCTCCAGGTAATGGAGGAATCCACATTTCTTGAGTCCTCCGTGAGGGATCATTGAGTTGCTACAGCCTCTGTAGTCATCCCGCCACCAGCCCGCGTTACTCTGTCGGATGATCGGCCTCTAGAGGTTGAAGAGTCGCAGCCGGAGGAGATTCCTTTACGCCCAAGGACGGAGCCTACACCAGCGGAGGATTCAGAAGCTGCTCCTCTAATTTTCCGACGTGTGTAGCCTCTCCGATCTCTCAAGTCATCCGCTGCTAATCCTACAGTGTCAGTTACGCACTCCCACTCCACATCCACGAGGGTGCCGCTCGACGATCCGACCGCTAGTCTGAGCATCACCCCCATGAGTCACACGAACCCCGGTGGCGGAGATCAGACGTCGAGACAGCTGATCATGAACGAGTCAATGTCACGTGATGTTTGGAATGAGATCTCTCACTTTGTCACTACTTGCAATGACGGAAAGACTTGCCTAGTGCGAGGGAATGTCGTCCAGAAGGGGCAAAGGATGGACCTCATTTTCGCTCAAGTACCGGACAATCTTCCCGTGCCTGATGTATCACTAAATCCAGATGAAGTTCCCGGTTGGAACATGCTCTCGACTGGCTAGATGAAGATGCTCTTTGGTTTTGCCAACGTCTTCTTGCATGACGATGGCGGTCTGTTTCTAATGTTTTCTGATGATTAGGACAAGACGATCTGCATCTTATGGGTTCAGATTCAAGGTCATGAAGGAGTGGGTCGGTGTTAACAGACTGCCAGAAAGATCCGTTGCTGCGACTTCAGGGACTACTAACTTGTTCAAGGTCGTTCTTCTTGTGCGTGCCAATTCTCTTCAAGGTCCAGTCAAAGCGTACCGCAAATCAAACTTCCGATTCCGAAAGCATCCGGCACTTGAGGAGCTCTCACTGGATATTGCTGGGAGTGATGCCATCCTCAATTTTGTGAGCAATGAGACACTCACTCGGACTGCTGATCGGGTGTGGCGTGGGGCAAAGGAACGTGGTCTGCACTTCTACACGTCGTTGATTCTATCTGCATCAGACGAAGGGGACGTCGTAGTTGACATAACCGCCGCTACAGGTGCGCCTAAAAATTTCTCCGATTTTATTTAATTTTTTTTTTCCGCTAGTTTTCACTGTCTGATTTTTTTCCAGGAAACTCTATTCGAGTCTGCAAGGATCACGATCGTCACATCGTTGCGCTTGAGGCCGATGCGGAGGTATTTGAGGCCGTTCTGAAGCCTCTCACTATCCAAGTCCCTGCGATGCGTGTCGAAGACCACATGGATGTATCTGACTACGACTCTGACCATTTGACTCTACCCTCCGACATTCCAAGTGTCATTCCAGATGCTGCCAATATGGACTTTGAGCCCCCCCCCAAAGCGTGCCAAACAATCGAAGCCGTAAGTAGGTGAAACTCAACGGTACCTTCACCAAGAACGTTGTTGATGTCATGATTTTCTTCTCTATCTCGGCATCAATTTTCATAGACTCTTCTTTTTACTGCAAACGTTATTTCTCTGTACCTCAAAGTCCCGAACGTTTTCCTTTCTTGCCCGTATACGCGAAGGATATGGCCAATGCACTAGAGGCTTCAAATTCCCCACCTGCTTCTCGTCTTAGAAGGCAGCATTTTGATCCAGCAGTTTATAAATTTCTAGACATTCAGGCAGAGGAAGATAATGACTTCGACACTCTCTTTGGATCAGATAAATGCTCTGCAAGCAAATCTTAGCGTCGTGGATATTATAAACATACTATCATTGCATTTTGTGACTTAGTATCCATGCAAGTTTTTTGTGGCTTCTTATCTAAATAATATATTTCGGCATCTGTCAACCTCAGTATAGAATGATATGATAAAGAAATCAGAAGTACAACCAATTGGCATGAGTTCCGAATGGTTTTGAGTAGAGCTTGGGATATAGCTCCACAAAGTATCCATGTATATCTATATTCCATAAACTCCCATTGCCAACACCTATACAATTGAGGTCTAGCCCACCCTCATCCATCCCATTACCACTTAATCAGCTTCAAATATATGTTTATTGTATTTGCGATTGGGGATGATTCCAGAATTAAAATATCACATTGTATAAATCATTGTGCAAAAATGTGTGCAAATCATAGATGTTAATGAAGACGACGGTTCTATGAACAACGAGGATTCTGAGCTCTAAATGCTTTGAGATTCGGGAGTGGACAAGGATTTGCTTGCGGTTGGTTTCTTTGTGGATTTTGTACAGTATAGGGCGTATGGGGGTATCCTTGCTTTTTTGGCGATGAATTGATGATACTATTTGTGTAATGTGAACCAGTTTCACAATGGCCATTTGACTTGATATGAGATAAATCATTGTTAGGTTTTAATGCATTTACTAATATGATAAGTCTCATTATGAGATTTCAATAATTCATTCATTTGTTATTTTGTGATTTACAACATCTGATTACGATTGATTGAGTGTATGACATTATGTAATTTTATTTAATTACTTGATTTTTTAAATATTTTTTAAATAAAAATATGGCCTTCTTTTTTGATAATCACATTTTGCCTAAAATTGCCTAACGAGATATTATGAAAACTGCCACACATTGATTTTATCACATTTTGGTTGAATCACAGAATGTGATATTATTATGGTTAGACTGTACCATCGATTTAATGTTTTAGGACGCCGTCAATCTTCCCACACTCAAGTCATGTTGATTAATCAAGCCCGGCCATAATCATCTAATTCAGCATTATTTGTACCTTTCTAGCTCGCCGCCGAAGTCCGTACTTATGACCGGCTTGATAATCATATGACACTCCATGATTGTGTACAACCACGATGGCATGTTTCATGCACGCAGCATTTGCCCCGACACACTTAAAGCAAGTCTTATTTATCAATCTCCACTCCAATGATCCATGTACAACTTTGATGGGTTGTCTCAAGCTCGCGGCCAATGCCCTCTCACGCTCCAGGCAAGACACCCTCATGATTTTGTTCAATCATGGTGAAGTTTCTCAAGCACGCCGTCACACTTCCTTTTGAGGAGATGTTTTAGTGAGTAATTATGATAGCTTAAATCATTTATGACTGGTTTGCATGTCGGTGAGTATAAATAGGAACATCAAAATGGCAAATGCATCACAATTTGCGAGGCGTTTTGAGTTGTTAGTGAAGATGGTAGAGACTCGCCATATGGCTCGAGTTCGTAGAGAGAGAGGCAATGGATTTGCAGCTCCAAGCCAAGGGTTTTAGCAATGTGGGAGGTGTCAAGGAGGAAGGGGTCAACATAACGACAACCAACGTTGATGTAGTTTCTGACGGCTTCTGTAGTCACAAGGATTTGATGGCTCTCGGATTTGATTGCACCGACATGTTTGACATTTTTAACGATGAGGGTGTAGATTACTTCAGTTATTGTCGTGAGTATTCCGACGACGAGTGTGTCGGTGGCAGTGTTGTGCGCAAAGTGGAGGACCACTGGCGATCGGAGATGGATGTGGTGGAGTCTTCCGACCTGGAGTTTGGCGATGGCGATGCAAATCTCGAAGAGGACCTTCTGGGATTCGAGTCGGATCAAGCGGAGTCATCTGATGATGGGTGTGCGTTCATGTATGGTGGTTGCGATACTGGCTCTGATGTAGACTCTGATATGTACGTGCCGTCTTTCTTAAAGGACCGCTAGACAGTTTTTGAGTGTCTTCTATCTTATCAGCAATGATGATCATAGTAGCCTCCAAGTCCTGTACCCCTGTTTCGAAAATGTCAATCTGAAATCTTATCGTTCTTTGCTACTTAAATCGTAATTTTAGTTGCACTTGTGATCATGATGGTGCAACTGGTTTAATGCCCCTGACTCACCTTTCAAACTCATGAGTTGATGGCCGCGGACTTACCTTTCAAACGCATGCTGGTACAAACACTAGAGGCTATGAAACTCCCTAAACTATATGTTTCACTTCTATATGCATTGATGAGGCTTGTTTGCATGTCTCTACAGTTCTTGTCTTGTTTTTGGTGCCCTTGGTATTCGGTGCCCTGGGTTGCGGCGGTGGACACTCTATTTCGATCGTTGGTGAAGCTCTCCGAGGACATGCCTTCAACCGCGATGGAGGCTCTTGGAAACCGAGGTGAGTTGCGGTTGCTTCACTTCGTGGTTTTGTAATCAATTATTTTGGATGTGTTGGAGTTTATAGGTGTTTTGTGAATGGCGGCTCTTTGGATGTGTTGAAGTTTTTTGGTGTTTGGTCCAGAATTTTATGATGTGTTGGAAGTTGCATCCAGTCCGAATGCCGTGAAGCTTCGATGCGTACCCTCTCGTTTTCGAGAGGGTACTCATCGAAGCATTCCGGCATGTTTTCTGAAAGCAACTCCATCACTGGAGTTGCATCCAGGGCATGGCCTACCCTGAATTCAACTCCATTGACGGAGTTGCAATCCGGGCCATTGCCTTGGCGCTTCGATTAGTTCCCTCTTGGATCCGAGAGGATACTCATCAAAGCGCCAGGGCAATGGCCCGGCTTGGGGCTCCGAAGGAGTTGCATCCAGGGCATGGAGTGCCTGAATGCAACTCCAGCAATGGAGTTCCATTGATGTGGGGTGGCTTACCCTGGAGCACCAATGAGTTCCCTCTCGGAAACGAGAGGGTACTCATCCGAGCTCCAAGGCAAGTGCGCCGAAAGCAACTCCGTGAATGGAGTTGCATCGAGGGCATAGCTTGTTCTGAATACAACTCCATTGATGGAGTTGCTATCGAGGTGCTTGCCCAGGAGCTCCAATGAGTACCCTCTCGTTTCCGAGAGGGTACTCATCGATGCTTGTGGGCAATGGACAGGATTTCGTCGTCAATGGAGTTGTATCCAGATCATGGCGTGCCTGAATGCAACTCCATTGTCGGAGTTGCTATCCAGGCCCTTGCCCTAAATCTCCATCAAGTTTCTTCTCGGAAATGAGAGGAAACTCATTGGAGATCCAGGGCAAGGGCCTGGATAGCAACTCTGTCAATGGAGTTGCTTTCAGGACAAGCTATGCCCTGGATGCAATTCCATTCATGGAGTTGCTTTAGGCGCACTCGCCCTAGAGCTTTGATGAGCACTACGATTGCATGTTTGAACCCTTCCAGAGTTGGAAGAGGTTTCAATATTTTTGTTTATGTTGTACACTTCTGTAGCTATTACGTTGCTTGATTCTTTTTAATTTGTTTGTTTCAGACCCGAGCGCGGATTCGAGGTTGAATGCCTTGTTGATCCTAGGTTTGGTGGACGATGTTGTCTTGGGATGCATTTGGCCACGCATCGCTAGGTCACTACACATGATCAACCATCGCACTCCTGATTCTGGCATCCGCGATGTTGTTGATTGCATTTACTCCATTCGGCAGCTCAGTGCCTGATGGTGGTCACTTGTTGAGGGTTCATTGGAGGTCACAGCGGTGAGAGCTTCGCTACACATGGCTCTCATTTTTGGTGGCCGTGGAGATGGCCCTAGACCTCGACACATTTGGATTCCTCACTTTCGGCGGAGTTTTAATCGCAATCTTCTATTGCTAGGTGCGCGGACGTTTATTTCATTGCCATTTGATGCAGCGCTGCTTCGACCAGTGCGGACGCTGTCGGCATTTCAGCTTCACCAATTGATCGCCATGTTACGGAGGGCTGTTCGTCGCAACGAACGGAATGGCCAACCGCCAGTTTTATTTGGCAGCACAAATGTATGGCAACCACTTATGCATTCGGACATTGATGTTAAGTACTAGTCTTAGTGCCGAGTTAGAGTGAATTTTGACATTCCATTTTTGTATACTGGTTTCAGAACTTCATATTTTTGATAACGGCTTTTTATTTTTTGTTAACAATGACATCAACACTTTTTTTTTGCACTCAGTTCTTTTGATAATAGTTAACGATGACGTCAGCCCTAGTTTTTATATAGTAACCAAAAAGGAAAATATTGGCATATATAAAGATTTTTTTAAAAAAAGACCACGGTAATAGGGCCCCTTTAATGCAATTTGTGCACATGAAATGTATGATTCTCCGGTCTCTTTTTCTGCTCACCGCTCTCCGCTCACATACGAGCTTTTCCCGTTTTTAAAATAACCTTTTATTCTTCCTATCCTAATTCTATCTAACAGCTCCTATTAATTTTAGATTAATTCTAAAACATATCTATAATGGTTAATTATAACCACCTTATCTTCCTAACTATTTTTTTTTTAAATTCGTGGTACGACAGAGCACCATTCCGTCGAGTGAGGGTCATGATGAGAATTGGAACGATGATGGAAGTCACTTGTTGCAATTGTCCTGGCAGTGCTATAACCACGTTGGAGATGGTTGAGTTGTGGTCGACAAACAGGAGTCCAACAATGATGAGGAGTCCGACGAAAATGGCGGTCACCACGTCGATGCTGAACCGGGGTGCTCTCATGAGGAAGACCGTTGCGGCAATAGATCAGATGAGGTGGAAGGTGAAAGTATACTAAGGGGGATACAAAATGGGCAAAAATGATATACTTCACAGTATGTTTGTTTTGAAGCCTTTTGTTAAATTGTTGTTGAATGCCAACCGTCCATTGATTAGGTGTGAAGAAATCATGGCCAACAAAATGTTAGGTGAACAAAGAGCTGATTTTTGGGACTTTGTATTGTCATAACACATGTTGCTCTATAAGTAGACCAATCCTTTCCCGAGATGAGAATACTGCATACTGCAGAGGTTGAAAATATACCAAACATACTACGTAGTATATATGTTGAATCAAGGCACCAAAAACTAGGTTTTAAAGAAAATGATGGAAAAAAAGGTACTCTTGTAAATACTTTATATTTTAAGATAGATATTTGTATGCTAAAGAAGGTTTGATAAGAATTTGGAGCAAAAATCAACATTTAACCCCATTTTAAGTATTTTTGAAAATCAGCCCATTTCTTGCTCTTACAAGCAAATTCAAGTCTGAGATCATCATTTTTCATTTGGAATGACCGAAAAGAACATGTTGTGCATGTAATCTGAAAGTTTTGTAGAATTGTGAACTTCAGAGCTTCCACAAGAAGTATATTTGTTACATTTTTAAAACTATGACAAGTCTATAGTACGAACAAATATACTTCTTCTCATTGAACTATAGACCGGTTTGCTGAAAATTTACGATATGTGTGATGGCATGGAAGTCAAGACTCACATTTTGTAGACCAACATTTGAAATCAAAAGCAAGTTGGGCATGTGACACGAAAGAGTAGTTGTGACATGGCTCCATGTCTGTTTGTGACAGTCTTTTCGTACCACCTTAGTCGACTATCACCCTGGACTCGTGGGCTACTGGACGTGTCGACACCGATTCATCTTCACGTTTTACGGGCACTCTGTTTGAAACCAGATGCGACACTGGTTCGGATGTGAACTGTAATATGTACGCTCCGGCATGGCGGAAGAACTTCTAGATGTTAGTATAGTTGAGTTTTTTAATCCCCTGCAATTGTTCTTCTCTGATCAATTTTCCAGTCCACTGCCAACTATGGGGCTCCTCCAAATGTAACATGATTTCTTACTAAAATATTGGACTCTATTCGGATCACATCCTCGACGTACTTCTTGTATTGCAAGCCCCGTTTTGTTCTTTCAGTTTAGATGTTGTGCTTGGTAGAATCCTATGTGTCATGTGAGGTCAAGAGTCTTCTGTCCATGTGTTGTCTTTTGCAGTAATTTTTATATCATTGAATTCCCTTGAAGGACATTTTAGAAAGTTATATTTTTATTTGAGGTGCCAATCGGCAGCCTTCTCTGTATGAAACCCACTTCCTCGACTTTGTTATCGAGTTTAGTGGGATCACCTGTATGCCCTAACTCACTCTGCCGGACTACTTCAATGGATGTTTTATACAAAATACTCTGTTGACAGGATCTCATTCTGAATCATTGAAGTTTTTCTTGTCGGCTCCCATCCGACAACCTCTTTTCATTTTGAGTTTGGAGATCATCTGTTTGCCCTAACTCACTTGGGCCTCTACTTTAGTGGTCGCACAATCGTTCAAAAAATCATTCTGACAACTGTTGCTACTTAAGCGAGGTGCCTACGGATAGCCTTCTTCGTTTGAAAACCACTTCCTTGAATTTGTTGTTGGATTCACTGTTTGATATCATCTGTATGTCATTGTATTCTTTTGAAGGATATGTTTGGTAGGTATATTTTTGGGGAATGTTGGACGACAAGATGGGAATAGGAGAACTGCCTTCCTAAAATTGTGAATTGCACAGTTGTTCTATACTCGCATCGATACTCAACCTACTACAAGAAGGGTCCTTGTAAACACCAAAATTTTATTTTGATGATCTTTTCTATTTAACAGTGTAAGCAGAGTTTATTTTTTGGACTGTTTTAGAAATTGTTTAAAATATAGTTATAGTTAAGCTTTAGATAATATAAATGAGATTCTAATAGACTTCTAGCCGCCACTCCTTAGAATTTGATTCAAATTGACATGGCGGCTATACTCTTTGAGATCCAGATATGAAGAGGTGTCAATTTGACTATGAGGATACAAGTAAAGATGGAAAAAGAAGGAAACACTACAACACATTAGAAAATAGAATATCTTGAGTGTGTATGTCACTGCCACACTGGAGAGAGCTTGAGTGAATAGTTTGATTAAAGTGTAGAAATATTATGAATTCTGGCTCATGTTCAATTTCAAGTTGATGTTCACTTGTTGTAATTACTTAAAGGAATACATTATGTCAATTCAACAATAGTGATTTCAGTTTTGTTTTCAATACAATGAAGATTGTCTCCAGTTTATTGTTTGATTTCACAAAGTGTGGTTTGTACATCAGTATGTCATGGTTTGTATGATAATGAGTTATGTGGAGTCAAATTGACTTAGTTGCAAAGTATTGTTTCTAGCCATCATGCATAGGTTGAGCATGAGGAAATGAGTAACAGTCTACTGGACACGGAGTAAGCCAGAGAGCAGTATCAGTCAAAGGAGTCTTATGTCTAATTGAAGTAACACTTTTCTAGTATGGGAGAGTGTGTGAGCAGTGGTATTTGTCAATTTGACGTACCTGATTGATAGTCACTGTTTGGTGTCCTGGAAAGGAGAGTGAATTGCGCATAGTAAATAATCGGTTAATAAAATATATTTTTTCAATTATCAATAGAAATATTATGGTATCCTAAATATGTGATACTTATTGAGAATTGTAATGTAATTTTGAGAAAGAAAAACACAATGATGAGCAGACTTATTAATTGAGTTATGAGATACATGTAGTAATAGAAGCTGTGAATTAGCTTAGCTACCTAATTCATTTGTAATTCTTTATTACAAGGCTTTGAATAAATATATTAATTCTAAATTATGAATATTGTGATGACAATGATTTAGATATGTGGAAATCCATTCCGACAAGGTGCCGGAGTTAACCTAAAAATACGGCAAAAACAAAAAAAAATAGTTAAGTAGTTACAATAGTCCGTGCTAGAATTAAACCTATAGTCAATTGTAAGAATAAAGACGGAGGGACCCGGCTGAAATCCTTAGTTGACCCTAAAACTGCTACACGAATGGCAAGAGTAGTTAACGGAACTCCGGGAAAGGCTGTCATCCGGAGCTGTCACCATCAACTATCATCATTAGCCGTATGAACGGCCAAGCTACAAAAGGTCGAGGCGCGAGGGGAAACTCTTTCTTTTCCTTTCTTCTTCGCGTGTTGCGGTTCCGCTCCAGCGCTCTCTCTCTCTCTTTCTCTCTCTCTCTCTCTCTCTTGCATTCTCCTAACCGCTGGCCGTTAGGGTTTGCAATTTCGACGATAGAACGGACGTGTGTCCGTCAGGGAGGGTTTTTGTGAGGTCGGTGCGTGCAGAGACAACCTTGAGAGAACGTGAGGAAGTAGGCAGACCAAATGAAGACGGTCCCTATGGCGAAGAAGAAGAGGACTGGTAGAAATGGGCGCGGGAAGCGAGACGAAGAGCCGGCCACTGCACTTCCGCCCTTGACATCGGTTCTCCCGAAAATCCCTACAGACCTAGACGACTACAACCTCTTGAAGGAGAGCTTGAAGACAATGGGCTGCGACGGCTTTCTCGAAGTCGCCAAGGCCAGGGTTGTCATACTGGACGGATGTCCGGTACGCACATCCGATACAGCTCTCGCCCGTCTGGATAAGTCAACTGAGGGTTGACTTACCCACTAGGTAAAAAACAGGCGACGTGGCAGCCATGTTGGCACCACATAGCAGCCACGTAGGAGAAGGTCATGTTTGAGTAGGATCGGGGACTAATGGCAAGAGGGAGGTGGGGCAGAGACGTCCCCGCCCCTGCCCATAAAGGGGCAGGGACGTCTCCGCCCCTTCATGAGTTAGTTAATAGTGTTTAACTATTGACACTATGTTGGTAAACTAAAATTTATGTTTACTGTAGTATACACAAAATGTGAACCCATACACCAATTGCAAATGAGGCACTTAGTGTAGTGACATAACCGGACACTAAATGCCATTTACTACACTATGTATCAATTTTTGTAGAAATAATAAATTTATTTCTTTCACTTGTGCACATTTAGTGTATCAATAGTGTATCAATTGTTATTTGTGTTTGAACAAATGCAAATCTCGGATTTAGAATTTAAGATTTGGACGTATCCAATTTTGATTAAAATATAACGTATGGCAATTGCCAATTACACATATTCTTCTACGAAGATGCCGTATTGCCTATTTAACCACCACATGCGAAACTATTGCAGCTAATTAACAAAAAACTATTGTCGGTAACAACATAGAGGCATAGTTCAGTTGTGGGGGGGTTTCATTAATGTGTCTAAAACATCTGGTACACAAGACCGTTCTTCGAGCAGTTGTTTTTGCAACGCTGTAAGTTTTAGCTTCAAGTTTACATATTGCTCCGTGTTTTTGCTAGTGAAATACGAAGTGTCCCAATCTTCTTTCCAAATTTTTTCACAAATCCAACCCACCGCAAATGCATCTACTGCCTTGGAGTAGAGGTGTGACCGTTGCATGACTTCAAGCGAGTTGGTCGAGTCCTGTGGCCCAAAATTATAGAACAGTTCTGGTGCCATAAACCGTCGCCGCTCTCTCTCTTGTTGAAGCTCCTCCTTGAATTGATAACCATATCTTGATGGCTCATTCTCCACAACCCGACTAGAAAGCCCCCAATCGCAAATTCCAATGTACACCGTATCGGGTTTCCACTCATCAAAGTGGAGCAAAACATTCGATGGAGAGATGTCATTGTTTATATAATTTGCGTCGTGGCATTTTCCCACAATGACAAGCAATGATAGCGCGAGGTTCACTCGATTTTGGCGGTAAGTTTTTACCCACCAAAGCTCTTGGATTGACAACCCGGTATTCGGATGCATCTCAATCCGTTCAAATGGCAATGCTTCGTCCACTTTCGAGTCAAACTTGGCCCAAATCTAGGTAGGGCGGGGACGTCTCCGCCCCTGCCCGGGTAGGGGTGGGGACGTCTCCGTCCATGCCCAGTAGGGAGTAGAGACGTCTCCGCCCCTGCCCGTATGGGGCGGGGACATCTCCGCCCCTGCCCAGTAGGGGGCGGAGACGTCCCCGTCCATGCCGCAGAGACATCCCTGCCCCTGCCCGGAGACCCTAGACCAGTGCTTCGTCTATCGGCTATATAATATCGTGCACACCCCTAATTGTCCCCGCCTCACATACTCCCTCTTCATCCACCTCTTAATTGAGTTGGTTGTGGGCATCGTATGAGGACTTCATCCATTCGCATCACATACATTATTCAGATTTTCCCCACCCATGGCCACGCCGGTAAAAATGAATAAAGAAGAACGAGACAAGAGTCGACTACGATCGGGAAACAAGCAGCGGAAGAGGTTGCATGTGCTTCGGAATCCTGTTAAATTGGCTTTTAAAGGTTGGGAAGAAGTTCCGGAGCCATGGTGTTTCGAGGATTGCGCAAACCTCATCGAGTGGTGCCATATCGACAAGGCTTTCCCGGAGGAGCGACACAATTATCACCGACGCTTTCACAAGGCAAATTTATGGAAGTGCACCGACGAGGCGTTCAAAAATCGGTGCATTGAGGTATACCAGGTCTTGTACGACATCCCTTATATCAAACGCAACGAAGTAAATCTCTTCTTCGCGCGAGGTGTCCATGCGGAGGTAATGTTGGGCAAGAGGGTGGATTGGTCCACCTTGAAAGCCATGGGAGGTAGCATAAGAGTTCCTTCTCCGGCGAATGGATTGATTCCAATGGGGACATGGAGGTATCCAGAAGGCGGATTGGGCAAATCGATGGCGAAGACTGAACCGGTCGACACGTATGAGACCGATCCCTCAAACACGGATACAGACTCTGACGGATCCCACGTTCCAATCACAAGGAGCCAAAGGACACAAGCGCGCACCAAACGAAGGAGGGCGGAACAAACGGTTAACGCATTAGTTAACAATACCGTTAATGAAGTTGGGGCTCAGGTACAATCCCCCGCGGTTGTTGATCAAACGTTAGAAGCCTCTACTGGTGCTATTTTTGCCAACACTATCCAAACCTTGCTGAACCAATTGGAAGGGAAGACAACAGAACTATTGTCATTGCGCGATGAGGTTCGCAAGTTGAGAGTTGATGTCAATGATAAAAACATTGTTATTGACCAGCAACGACGTGATATGGAGGAGCTCCGACTTGCCCTTCAAACTAGTACAATGACCACAGAAGATCGGAATCCACGACGGGAGGAAGAAGTGCTTGTATACGTGTCAACCCAAGACGATTCATTGTCGTTTGATGAGGCCCTTACCAACGCAGACAAAGCTATGGTCAACAAAGAAGAGGGTGTGGGCGTGACGGCGGCAAAGAGCTCGCTAAAGCGCTTGAAGAGAATTCAAG
This sequence comes from Bryoerythrophyllum caledonicum, assembly GCA_963971425.1. Taxonomy (NCBI): domain Eukaryota; kingdom Viridiplantae; phylum Streptophyta; class Bryopsida; order Pottiales; family Pottiaceae; genus Bryoerythrophyllum; species Bryoerythrophyllum caledonicum. The sequence goes on along the minus strand of OZ020515.1, from coordinate 35,316,113 downwards.
ACTACAAAGTCGCTTGGATGTGTCGGTAGAACATTATTATCAATGGAAGTTGGCATGCGTCTTCACGGTCGATCGGTCCCGACAATTGGTGGCGGAATTCCAAAAAATCGACAACAACTATACCGAAAACAACCAGGAGAGGGTGTTTGGTTTCACATCATGGGCCCTCGTAGATGATCTTTTCAAGACGGATGAAATGGCGATGGTGAAAACCGCTAGTGGGCAAACAACCATCGATTGGTCCCGTTACAAATGGGATTTCAAAAAGGAGGTTTCATCTACCCTCGATCATCGGGGCAAACCCATGTTATTGTGGCCACAACCTTCAAGCTTTGTATCCGACGATACGACTTGTTCAATTTGTCTAAACCCATTTGGTCCAGAAGGTGGGATGCATCTAGGCACTTGTGAGCACTTGTACCATCCATTTTGTTTGATTAGCTTGATGGTTATACGCCGGCGGTGCTCATTGTGCAAGGCCCCTTTTCACGAGCGATTGTACGAACTTTTTGGATTAGTTCCATACATGCCCCCGCATTGGGAGTTCAATGTGACGAACGCTCATGATCAATCACATATGTGGGGAAAAGATCTGGTGTGGAGCTGGAAACTGAAGATGCACTCGTTGGATAAGATGCACCTCTCAAACGAGTGGGGTTGGGAAAGGGACCCGGAGCAAATTGTCCGGGTGTGCAACAAATTGATCCCGTTAAAGGACAAATACGATCCAGGAAAACGAAATTTCTTCTACCAATGCTTTAATGGCCATTGGGACGAGAACGGGGAGCAATTTTGTTTCGGACCTCATCCACGGCAATGGTTGTGGGCCGTTGACGGAGTTCGCATCACAGACGACAACGGGGATCGCATTTCTCACGACGTTGACCAACCAGACCCGCAAGAACTAAGACAATTATCGTAATTAGAGTGGAAAGAAATTTTCCGAAATGACGGACTCGACTACTAGCTGGATGTGCACAGTCCAAGGACACGGCAAGCGCTCGACCAGCTCATGCAATCCCAAATCCTAAGGGCCGTGTTGGATGAAGATGGACCAGCGAGGAGAACACGATCGGCGTCTCGTAGACTTGTATTGGGCTCAGATGAAGACCTCCCTATGCACGTAGTAGCACACGACAACGAGGCAGGGGCGAGTGGCACTACTAATAGCCCGATGAATATTTACTAGGTGTATTTTTTGTTTTTGCGGTGCCAAGAGACAATTTTCTTACAATGCTTCATCTTTTAGCGTTTCATGTATTTTTTCCACTTTCGTATTACATTATGGATACTAAAAAAATACATGAATAGTACAATCTACATTCTTCTTGATAATAGTGGTGTTAATCCGTGTGATTATGGATGTACTTAAGCCTCATAAGGATTTGTGCGTTTGTATGAAAAAAAATGGTGTGGACCAAGTTTTAAACCTCCAAACATTTTTAATCCCTAAAGGACCAAGGCATTTTTGCACCAAAAACACTTCAAAACTGCAAGGCTATAGTATAATGCCTAAGAATGGAGACAAAACCTTTTTATTTCTACATCTAACCGTAGGATCACAATAAATACTTCTTTGTTAATGTCCCCACAAAATTTCATAAATTTTAACCACACGGATTGAAAGGCTTGCATAGCTCCCATGCTATTCACTGCTTGGTATCAAATTTTTGCACTAGATAAGGCCTAAATCCATTACTAATGGTAGTTTAGGATGATGTTAGTTCCTTATACACCAATTGTTAGAGGTAGAAAAAGGGTGTACCTTATTCAAGTCAACTATGCTAGTAGTGGAAGCTAAAAAATGGGCAAGTAACGTTTTAGTTTTTAGATACTTAATATGTTTTAGATTGATGTATATTTATGGTCAATATGAAGGTCTACACCACATATTGTTGTGGAAAAAATCAAAAGTATAAAAAGTTAAAATCTCTAAGTTTTATGTGGTAAGACGTTTTTGTTTTTGGCACCTTGCCCGTTATATTTTTGGCAATATGTGAAAATCTTTGACTTGAGTTGAAGCGTTATTTTCCACTAAAGACAAGGATTTTTTATTTATTTGGAAGGAAATAATTTTCTACACTCTTATGTTTGCTCCAAAACTAATAGGGAGCTAATAAAGGTGTTCCTTATTAGAGAGCATGCCGTCAAAGTACAAAAGTTGTACTTTTCATTTCGCCTTCCTCCCTAGAACTAGGGAGAGACATAATCTGCATGTTATTTTAAGTGCATTAGGATCTTGTCGGAACCAAAAATAAATCACCCCATATTTAATTGTGCACCCGCCTCATGGAGATGAGGAGTGCCTCGGCCAAGCAAGAGTGGCCTCAAACGCCTCCTTGGAAAGTTTTGTGGGGACGAAACACCCCCCAATTTACAAGCAAACGTCCCCGCCCTGCCCTTGTGGGGCGGAGACGTCTCCGCCTCATACCCGGCAGGGGCGGGGACGTCTCCGCCCCATATCCACGCAGGGGCGGGGACGTATCCGCTCCCATCGGATTACTATTATAACGGAGGGGGACCTCATTTGTCCCCACCTCGCATACTCCTCTCCACCATCTCTTCATTGAGCTGGATGTGGGCGTTGTGCGAGGTCTCATTCATCCATCCACGCCAGAATTTTGCATTCACATGTGCACACCATGTCTTCATCCGGACAATTGGCCAAGGAGGAGCATGACAAGACCCGTGCAAGAGCGGGGAACGCCCATCCGAAGCGGTTGCACGTTCTTTGAAATCCCGAGAAGTTGGCTTCTCGAGCTTGGGAGGACGTAGTGGAGCCATGGAGTTTTGATGATTGCGCGAACTACATCGAGTGGTGCCACATCGACAAGGCTTTCCTAGAGGCGCGACACAACTATCACCGACGCTTCCACAAGGCAAACTTGAAACATTGCATCGACGAGGCGTTTAAAAAACTCTGCATCGAAGTTTACCAGGTGTTGTATGACGTCCCATTCGTCAAACGCAACAAAGTAAATCACTTCATTGCGCGGGGTGTTCATGCGGAGGTGAAGTTGGGCAAGATAGTGGATTGGTCCACTTTGAAGTCGATGCCGGGGAAGGTAAAAATTCCTCGCCCTGAAAATGGAATAATTCCAATGGCATGGCTATGAGCCGCCAAAACGGCTCCCGACGATGAATGGACCGCACATCAATTGTGTTAGGTTCAACTAGTAGTTGAAGTGGGTAATCCAATAAGATTAACCCATGATTTTTGATCAATATGGCTAAATGGCCTTTCCATTCACTAATTTCTTAAATAGGAGCCACTTTATGGCGACCACGGGTTTTATTAAGTTAAAAAAAAAATTAATTAGAGAAGGAAAAATGAAGAGAAGACTAGAGATGGAAAAAAAAAACAAAAACAAAAACAATAGAAAAGAAAGAAAGTAAAGTGGTGGGGAAAACCACGGGGAAAAATTAGGAGAAGAAGAAGAATGATGATGAGGAGTAGTAGAAAAAAGAAGAAAGGGGTCCAAAAGAAGTGGGAAACGCCCTCACCATCACTTGCTAACTTAATCCTAACCCCAGGCAAGGGGAGTTCAATTTAGGTAGATTAAATTAGATTTACCACCTTTGGAAATTAGCTAATAGCTCACTTATTGAGATCATGCACACCCATGTGGCATGGAGTCAATGTTTAGATTTAGATATTCCTTGGTTAGTGGGACACCCACTCTTGTTAAATGCAAGGGTGGCACGGATTTAGTAGATATAGGTTTAATAGGTTTAATAAGGAGTAAGCCATTCATGAAAGAAGGCAAAAGGCGGCGGGGAACTTTTTTTGGGAACTCAAGGAGAACGAAGGCTGGGGGGTTACTCCTTGGAGCGATGGCATTCGGTTAGAGCGGGCGTAGGAAAAGAGGGAACAGGAGGTGTGGAGAGAATGTGCGACGAGGGGAACTGAGGAATGAGAGCCAGAAGCCCCGACCATTGGAAGTGCGAATTAGGTGAGGACAGAAGCTGAACCGGAAACGAAGAAGAGGACCACCACACGAAGACGACGAGATCACCAAGAAGAGGACCAGCACACGAAGAGGAGGCTATCACGAAGAAGAGGACCAGCGAAGAAGAGGACGAGATCACGAAGAAGAGGACCAGCACACGAAGAGGACGAGATCACGAAGAAGAGGACCAGCACACCAAGAGGAGGCTATCACGAAGAAGAGGACCAGCGAAGAAGAGGACGAGATCACGAAGAAGAGGACCAGCACACGAAGAAGACGAGATCACGAAGAAGAGGACCAGCACACGAAGGGGACGCTATCACGAAGAAGAGGACCAGCACACGAAGAGGACGAGATCACCAAGAAGAGGACCAGCACACGAAGAGGACGAGATCACGAAGAAGAGGACCAGCACACGAAGGGGACGCTATCACGAAGAAGAGGACCAGCACACGAAGAGGACGAGATCACCAAGAAGAGGACCAGCACACGAAGAGGACGAGATCACGAAGAAGAGGACTAGCAGCACACGAAGAGGACGAGATCACGAAGAAGAGGACCAGCACACGAAGAGGAGGCTATCACGAATAAGAGGGCCAGCGAAGAAGAGGACGAGATCACGAAGAAGAGGACCAGCACACGAACAGGACGAGATCACGAAGAAGAGGACCAACACACGAAAAGGACGAGATCACGAAGAAGAGGACCAGCACACGAAGAGGAGGCTATCACGAATAAGAGGGCCAGCGAAGAAGAGGACGAGATCACGAAGAAGAGGACGAGATCACGAAGAAGAGGACCAGCACACGAAGAGGACGAGATCACGAAGAAGAGGACCAGCACACGAAGGGGACGCTATCACGAAGAAGAGGACCAACACACGAAGAGGACGAGATCACAAAGAAGAGGACCAGCACACGAAGAGGACGAGATCACAAAGAAGAGGACCAGCACACGAAGAGGACACGATCTCGAAGAAGAGGACCAGCACACGAAGAGGACGAGATCACGAAGAAGAGCACCAGCACACGAAGGGGAGGCTATCATGAAGAAGAGGACCAGCACACGAAGAGGACGAGATCACGAAGAAGAGGACCAGCACACGAAGAGGACGAGATCACGAAGAAGAAGACCAGCACACGAAGGGGACGCTATCACGAAGAAGAGGACCAACACACGAAGAGGACAAGATCACGAAAAAGAGGACCAGCACACGAAGAGGACGAGATCACGAAGAAGAGGACCAACACACAAAGAGGAGGCTATCACGAAGAAGATGACCAGCACACGAAGAGGAGGCTATCACGAAGAAGAGGACCAGCACACGAAGAGGACGAGATCACGAAGAAGAGGACCACCACACGAAGAGGACGAGATCACGAAGAAGAGGACCAGCACACGAAGGGGACGCTATCACGAAGAAGAGGACCAGCACACAAAGAGGACGAGATCACGAAGAAGAGGACCAGCATACGAAGAGGACTCTATCACGAAGAAGATGACCAGCAAAGAAGAGGACGAGATCACGAAGAAGAGGACCAGCACACGAAGAGGACGAGAGCACGAAGAAGAGGACCAACACACGAAGAGGACGCTATCACGAAGAAGATGACCAGCATACGAAGAGGACGCTATCACGAAGAAGAGGACCAACACACAAAGAGGACGAGATCACGAAGAAGACGACCAGCACACGAAGAGGACGCTATCACGAAGAAGAGGACGAGCACACGAAGAGGAGGCTATCACAAAAAAGAGGACCAGCACACGAAGAGGAGGCTATCACGAAGAAGAGGACCAGCGAAGCTGAAGGAAGGAGGGTGAATTGAATCGAATCAGGGAGCCCCTCCCTTCCCCCGGCTAATAGTCAATTCCTTTGTGCTTATGGAAACCCTAATTTTTCTATTCACACACGTCACGCGGAAGCGCTGTCAAAATTTCACTAGAATTAGGGTTACAGTCAACTCCACTTAACTAGGTGATCACTCTATAAGAATAAGAGAACGCAGCTGGATGCTCATGAGTAGCTTAGTGTTAAGGTGGGGTTAATCATGTGAGTGTTTGGCTACAACTTTTGAGTAAACATGTATGTTGAAGGTGCACTGCTGGTCGCTGGCTGTGAGGTCCAGGGTCGAGTCAAATGATTAATTGAAGGCGGCCATCATGTTAAGCAAAAAAAACTAATAGGAATAGAAAAAACAAACATAAGAATCGGAGTTAGAGTCGAGGAGATAATTAGGATTATGACGTTGTTGGAAGTAGGGAAGCCTGTCTGCTGCCAACTGGTCCCAGGGTCACACCTAAGCCTGAAACTGATCATTAAGGGTCTAATCAAGTTTGGAATGCTGAAGTGAACCCATAAGAGTTGGAAACGTTGCATTCGGAGCCCTAGAGCAAAAGTTACACTTGTTCAAAGGTGGGTTCAATTAGAAGGTTGGATTAAGTCACCACCTCACTAAGTAACCACAAGGAACCCAAGTGAACATGAGATGTGTCACCATGCTTGTATAAGTTGTGTATGAATGGGTCGAGGATTGGTTACACAAGTAACTGGGTCCTGTATTAGGATCTTGTGTTCAAGGTAAGCCACCCTTTAGGGGCGGTTTATTTGGCTCACATTTTGGTGCGTCTGCCGGGAGGAGGCGTGTCCATTGCTTGGAAGGATTAATCATTCCACCGTTGGATGTAGGTACAATCGCAAAGATCCTTGTGATGTATGGAGCAGCATGAGATAGCTTGAGGTAAGTGCCCGATTGGCTCATGTGTGGTGAAGTAATTGTGAAAGTACGAGTAACTTGTGAATGTTTTGAATTAGTGTGAATGCATGAATGCCAAGTTGTGTTTAAAGGTGGGGGTCTAGAAAGGAGTGTGGAATCCCCGACCCTCCGACCACAAAACACCTTGTGTTGGAGGGATCCCCTTGTAGGCTTGTGGCTCGAGTTGAGCAAGGGGCCTAGGGGTGAAAGGTTGAGGCCCTCCCACGGAAATCCACAAGGACTTCCAGTGAGCCTCTAGGTCGAAGGGGAAGGGTGCATGAGCCCGAGTATGGGACAAGGGCGCCCCTTCCTTCCCCCCACGCTTGACTAACCACCAAGGTAAGTACAACTTGGAATGGAATGAGGTGTTTGAATCATGTGCTGCAAGTAATGGTGTGTGTGACCAATTGAGCCACCGTGGACGGGAGTTGGAGTCGTGGACGCATCCAAGACGTAGGGGCGATGATTGGAAGGAGCGTTGCATACGGTATGTGCACTATACCCTCCTTTAGGACCGCGGTTAGTAAATAGGACCAACTTGGAAGTGGGACCCCATTAGGGCTAGGAACCCCTGATTTCCCACTCGAGCCGTGTGGAACACTTGCCTTAGAACCGCTAGGGTGGGCCAACCACGAAATTACATGCAACGAATCTTTTGCTAACGAGTGGGTTGGCTGGAGTTGCTTAAAGGTGAGTTATCCCCCTCTAAAACATTGTATGCGACCTATGGGTTGGCCTTAGAATCGTTAGAGTGCGATTAGGTCCACGGTCGACTTCAACTAATGGTGACAGGGTGGCTGGAGATGCATCAAGGTATGTCTTCTTCACGGTGATAACATGTGTACACACCTTGTTGCATGCCGTCCCGTAATTGTGTCGTTTTCCTCCTAGTGGGTAATGCCTAGTTCAAGGTGGTAAAAGGTGGAAGGGGGGATACCAAAGATATCGAGGAACCCCACCTTTTATCAAATTGAGGTCTAGGTCAGCCCCACAGTAAGGATCTGTACCGTGTGGTGCCAATTGGGAAACAGCTTTCCAACGGGGTGATACTCGTGGAGACATTCCTCAATTTGGTTAACCTTTTGTCGTTGCCCTTGAAGGGTAGTCCTTAATAGGATTCTTCGGCGGCCTCATCGAGCTAAAACTCCACCACTAAAATTGGGTCTTGGTCTTCAGTCAGTCCATCCTCGTGATAGAATTGGGAGTAGGAGTGTTGGAAACATCCACTCACTGATCGAACTAGGCCGTGCTTCGTGTAGATCCACCCACGACCTCGACAACTTCGACGAGAAGCCTTTTAGAGGACATGACTACCATCCACGACCCATTGGACCCTATTTTTTGGACCCTATAGTAGATGTCCCGTGCCACAAGGTCCCAAAGACCTTCCCTCACACCTCCGTGGGAACCGGCGAGTGAAAGAAGGAGTGGTCTAGGGAACTCACCAAGGATACAACAGAGGGATTCTTAGAGGTACAACTAGAGGCTCTACCAGCCCCCTTCCTTCCCTTTCCTCCATCTTTTCCTTCCACTTCATTCAATCCGGTGAATACCACCAACACTACTAGCCCACGAAACACCCCCTCAGCCCCTACCATGGCCTCTGGAGGACCACCCCCGGTACGGCCTGCCATTAATCCCTTGGTTCAGCCAAGGGGTTTACCCATCTTAGTACCGGAGGGTTTGCAAGCGGCGCCTATGCCACCCAATTTGCCCACTTTTAGACGAACCAAAGATGAAGACCCCTCCGCACACGTAGAACGTTTTCTAGAGCTCCTCACGACGTGCCTCATCACCAACACTGGTTATTTCCTAGTGTGGTTCTCGTGTACCCTGAAGGACGCCGCCTACGAGTGGTATAGGAATCACCCCCCCGGTACCTTTGAGGATTGGGATAGCCTCATGAGGGCCTTTTTGGAGCACTTTAGACCCGAGGTAGGTCAAAGTAATGCCTTCACAGCCCTAGCCGCGCTACGCCAAGGCCCAGGGGAGGAGATCACGACCTACATTAGGAGGTTCGAGCTGGTGGTTACAAGGTTTGTAGGGAACCTCCTCACCAATGACACCCTAACCCAATTCTTTATCCAAGGGTTCAACAATGAGGGAACCATTAGGGAGATTTTGAAGGTCCGCCCCACATCGTTAGACGCTGCCAAGGCACAAGCAAGGCTAATAGAGCAAGTCGATCAAGACCAAGAGCGTATGTGGAGGAAGGAAGCGCACCACATCCCTAGTTTTATACCTATCCACGCCAAGGGCAAGGGACCAACCCCAGAACCTAACTCACGAGCTCTGGTTGCCCAAGTCCCCATGTGGAACTACTATGCTCCACCCTTGAACGTTAGACCACCAGTAGCTCTCTCCGAACTCACTTATCACGAACAGCGGGGCACATGGAAGGAAGAAATGAAGAACAAAATCCTCCAAGGCCAACAAGGCTTCCAGGACCAATTTGCTCAACAAATCAAGGCCATGCAAGACCAAATGGCCTTGTTAATTAAAAACCAAGTCCCCAACCCCACACCTCCACCCATAGAGTCTGGTAGACATGCCTCGGGCCTATGGTGCACTCAATGCGGCCAACCGGGGCACACTAGTCCCTTCTGCACCACCCCAACGGCGGCACCGTAGTACCAGGTCGCTCAAACCCCGTATGTGCCTCCCCATAGGAATCAACTACCGGTGGCAACTAACTATGGCCCGCAAGGCTATATACCACCGAACCAAGGTTATGGGGGACCTCCACGACCACGGTATGAAATCCATCACGCTTGTGGCAGGAGACATGCACCTGGGCAGTGTTGGGTCGAAAGTGGAGTAGTATGTGGTAACTGTGGGGGTAATCACCCTACCCAAGTGTGTGGACGGCCGGATAAGGTAATCCCCATGCCTTTCCCACCGGGGAACTATCCTCAATAGGCTCAAGACCATTTGAGAGGTGCACGTAACCCCACCACCGATAATACTCTTAGGCCACCTAGCCTCTACTATGACTACAGCAATAACCGCCAAAGTCAAACCTCCCCAATGGGGGTTAGTACCAAGGACGGTTACATCCCATTAAAACAAGGGCAAAACCAAGGTGGCCAACAAGGCCATGCTGGCCAACAAAACCATGGAGGACAATAGAATCACGGGGGCCAACCAAACCAAGGTCCACAGGATGTGCGCTATGCCACCATGTCAAGTGACATCGTGTCAACACACGGCCCTTCCCTCACAGAGCTCAATGTCGTTTTTCACGAAGTTAGTACAACCAAGGAAGCAAAGACTTGTGAGTTGCCCGCATTGGCAGTCCTGACTCGGTCTAACCGACGGGAGCCTAAGTACTCGAGCCCCCCTCCACCCATACCAGAAGAGGGTGAGACTTCAGAGGAAGACTCACCTCACTTCTCTGACCTAAACGATACCACCAAAGAGGCGGTAGAAGACACTAAACGGGCCAACTTGAGGTCCTCCCATGGGACACCTAGGCCACGAGCACCATTGTCCACTTCCCTAGAACCATAGGAAGGTCCACCGGTCCCTAGCCCCAAAATGAACACATTCCCACGCATCGAGCAACACGTGAAAGAGGGGCCTTACGATTTATGGGCGGATTTGAGTCGTCTTAAGGCGGACATCACCATAGCCCAACTATTGGAGGTATCCCCATCCATGAGGAAGGTCCTTAGGTCGGGCACCCCGGTGAAGCGGAGGCCTAAGGCAAAGGTTAGGTTGGCGGCTCGTGTAAAATCCGCACACCCCAATATCGAAGTCAAGGCGGTTCAAATTGAGGTCTCAATAGTGGATAAGGTGGTACCCAACGTACTAGTCGACGGTGGTAGTGGTTTGAACATCATGCCCCTCTCAACTATGGAGAAATTGGGTCTAGACATCACTGAACCATCACCATACATCATCAACATGGCTAATCAAAGCTCAGAGGCACCGTTAGGCCAAATTAGTGGTTGTAAAATCACCACGGGGGGTGTAGAGTATTCCCTCACCTTCCAAGTCATTCGAATGCACTCCAACAAGGAAGCATACCCCTTGCTACTAGGTAGGCCTTGGTTGCGAATTGCCAATGCCACGGTAGAATGGGGAGGGCCGAACCCCAACATAACCTACGGGCCCCCTGAAAACCCCACTACGGTCCATATCCAACCGAGTAGGCTAGGGCTATGCCATGGTTGTATGGACTCTTCGGACGATGATTCACAAGAGGTGTTGACAAAAGAACCCCCCAAGAGAGTGAGGTTCGCACCCTACAAGGCGGTGGATAGAGTCCAACCCTCGAGGGCCAATGGGATGCCTTGTAAAAGCATGGGACCGGGCCTTTATGAGTGGGTTCCCACCGGGGAATTTGTAGACGGGTTGAGGGAGCACCCCACCTCGAGCACGGATGAAGCCATATCTGTGCATTTCATGCACAGTGAACTCATTGGAATGGAAACCGGGTTGGAACTTAGCCTAGTTCCTCTCCTAGATGACCTAGAACCCGCAGCAGCGTTCGGACTGGATATTGATGGCACCCAAGGGATGGAGTTGGAGGTGTTAATCGATGAGGGCCCTCTCAACCCATCTCTCCACTTTAGGAGGACATCCACCGGTATTCTAGCAAGCGGTTCGGGGGCAACGTACCCCCAAGTTCCAAATGACTGGTATAAGGGCCCTACTCAACAACCGCACGTACATCACGATGATTGGAAATTGATGGTCGTCTCTCAGAAGGGGGAAGAAGAGCGTAGGATAAAAGTGGGAGTTGGATTGACCAAGGAGGAGATGGTGAAATACAGGTCATTGGTGGTCGAGTTTCGGGACATCTTTGCATGGTCGTACAAGGACCTCAAGGGCATTTCCCCGGCGGTGACACAACATCACATTCCCCTTCTCGCAGGCACTACTCCCATTAGACAAAAGGAGCGGCGTATGAATCCTAACCTACAGCTTATTGTCAAAGCCGAATTGGAGAAGCTACTCCAGGCGGGGTTCAATAAACCCGTAGAGATATCCGATTGGGTCTCCCCCATGGTATTGGTTAAAAAGAAAAATGGGAAGCTACGGGTGTGCATTGACTATAGGAAACTCAACCACCACACCCAAAAAGATCACTTCCCCTTGCCATTTATCAACACCATCTTAGAGGAGGTAGGTGGTCATGAGCTTTACACGTTTATGGATGGCTACTCGGGTTACAACCAAATCTCCATTGCCCCCGAGGACTACCATAAGACCGCTTTCACTACCCCGTGGGGCACATTCATCTATTTAGTCATGCCTTTTGGGCTTTGCAATGCCCCCTCCGCATTCCGGAGGGCCATGACCTATGCCTTCTCAGACCTCTTGCACAAGTCAATGACGGTGTTCATTGATGATTTTAGCACCCAGTCCACGAAGGACAAGCACCTAGCATGTGTGAGGCAAAGCTTTGAACGATGCAGGCACACCGGCATCGCTCTCAACCCCGAGAAGATCTTCCTCGCCGTAGAAAAGGGGGTCTTACTAGGATTTGTGGTCTCTAAGGAGGGTAGAAAGCCGGACCCCGACAAGGTGAAGGTTATTGTGGAGTTACAACCCTCACAAATGTCAAGGAGATACAGAAAACCCTAGGGCACATAGGGTGGTATCGGGAGGTTATCCATGACTATGCCACGAAGTCCATGCCCATTACTCGACTTATCCAAAAGAATGTAAAATTCGAGTGGACTCCCCATTGCCAAGAGGCCTTCGATGTCTTGAAAGAGGAATTAACCACCTACCCGGTTTTGAGACCCCCGAATTGGGAATTGTCCTTCCACATCTTTTGTAACGCCTCGGCGGTGGCTGTAGGGAGCACATTGTGCCAACCGGTGGGCCTTAATGGCAAAGACCACCCCATTGCCTTCGCAAGTAGGCAATTAAACCCCGCCGAAAAGAACTATACCACCACCGAACGTGAGTGCTTGGCAATGGTATTTTCGGTCAAAAAATTTCGCCACTACTTGTTACTCAACCCTGTAGTGTTCTACGTGGACCACATGGCCATCAAGTACCTGGTCAACAAGGCGGACTTGAGTGGTCATTTAGCAAGGTGGGTCTTACTTTTAGAGGAGTTTGACTACACGGTGGAATACCGCCCGGGGCGGATGCACCTTCAAGCGGATCATCTCTCGCGCCTCTCAGAGGAACCCGGTGTAGTCCCCATTGATGAGGCCTTGATAGACGAGGACTTGTTCAAAGTATCCTCCATTCCTTCATGGTACAATTTGGTGGCCGAATTTCTAACCACCCACCTTCTACCGGATTCATTGTCCAAAAACGAGCGTCGGAAGGTTCGCCTCCATAGCCGCCACTTTACCATAGTAGGGGGCAAATTGTACCGTCGGGGGGTTGACGGCTTGCTACGTCGATGTGTGACGTCCGTGGAAATCCCCACGATCCTCTCAGCCTGCCATGACAGTGCATGTGGCGGACACTTCTCTGTGTCTTGACGGCCCAAAAAATCCTTCGCGCGGGTTACTATTGGCCCACATTATTCCAAGACGCCCATGAGTACACCAAGCGATGCGACGCTTGTCAATGGTATGCCCGAAATGACCTTCGAATGAGCATGCCGCTACGCGTATCCTTGCCCTTGGTCCCATTCGAGAAGTGGGGCATTGACTACGTGGGGGAGGTGCATCCAAGCTCTCCTAGTGGGATGAGGCACATTGTGGTGGCAACCGGATATCTCACCAAGTGGGCCGAGGCTCGAGCCGTGAAAACCAATGATGCGAATCATGCGGCCAAGTTCTTGTTCGAGCAAATCATTACTCGGTTTGGTTGTCCCAAAATCCTCATTAGTGATAGGGAGAAACATTTTTTGAACGAGATGATCGAAGCCATGACCACCCGGTTCAAGATCAATCATCGTAAGACCACCCCTTATCATCCTCAAACCAATGGTCACACCGAGCGGGTCAACCAAACCCTCGTGAATATTTTGAGGAAGACAGTCACCGATTCCAAGAGGAGTTGGCACATGAAGCTCCCCGCCGTATTATGGGCTTACCGAACTACCTTCAAGGTGACCACCCATGCTACCCCCTTCTCGCTCGTATATGGCATTGAAGCCATTTTGCCAATAGAGTTCGAGATCCCTTCTCTGCGAGTGGTCGTGACCGAACGATGGTCCATGGCCACGTCCTTAGCCGATCGGTTAGAACGATTGGAGGAGCTCGATGAGAAGCGTCGATGGAGCGCCCAGAACATGGAAGCCATCCAGCGTCGAAGGAAGATCGCCTTCGACAAGCGAAACGAGGCCCGATCGTTACAGCCGGGCATGCTAGTCCTCCTCCAAGATGCGAGGAGACTGGATTTCCCTGGCAAGTTCGATGCCCTATGGTTGGGCCCATATCTTGTGAAGGAGGTTTTCCCCAACAACTCCGTTCAACTCCAAACCCTTAACGGCGAGGATTTTCCCACACAAACATCAGGCAATCGATGCAAGGAGTACAAGGTGTGAATTGCTCACAACCTTCACGATTGAACCTCCAAATTGGGGTTACAACCACGGTCCATTCGGACACGAAAAGATGGAACTTGACCGTGTGCCCATGCGTAAGAGTTGGGTTCTCTGCCTCTTCGAGTTGTCCCACATGGCCGCCATGTGTGAGCCGCCAAAACGGCTCCCGACGATGAATGGACCGCACATCAATTGTGTTAGGTTCAACTAGTAGTTGAAGTGGGTAATCCAATAAGATTAACCCATGATTTTTTATCAATATGGCTAAATGGCCTTTCCATTCACTAATTTCTTAAATAGGAGCCACTTTATGGCAACCACGGGTTTTATTAAGTTAACAAAAAAAATTTAATTAGGGAAGGAAAAATGAAGAGAAGACTAGAGATGGAAAAAAAAAACAAAAACAAAAACAATAGAAAAGAAAGAAAGTAAAGTGGTGGGGAAAACCACGGGGAAAAATTAGGAGAAGAAGAAGAATGATGATGAGGAGTAGTAGAAAAAAGAAGAAAGGGGTCCAAAAGAAGTGGGAAACGCCCTCACCATCACTTGCTAACTTAATCCTAACCCCAGGCAAGGGGAGTTCAATTTAGGTAGATTAAATTAGATTTACCACATTTGGAAATTAGCTAATAGCTCACTTATTGAGATCATGCACACCCATGTGGCATGGAGTCAATGTTTAGATTTAGATATTCCTTGGTTAGTGGGACACCCACTCTTGTTAAATGCAAGGGTGGCACGGATTTAGTAGATATAGGTTTAATAGGTTTAATAAGGAGTAAGCCATTCATGAAAGAAGGCAAAAGGCGGCGGGGAACTTTTTTTGGGAACTCAAGGAGAACGAAGGCTGGGGGGTTACTCCTTGGAGCGATGGCATTCGGTTAGAGCAGGCGTAGGAAAAGAGGGAACAGGGGGTGAAGAGAAAATGTGCGAGGAGGGGAACTGAGGAATGAGAGCCAGAAGCCCCGACCATTGGAAGTGCGAATTAGGTGAGGACAGGAGCTGAACCGGAAACGAAGAAGAGGACCACCGAAGAAGAGGACGAGATCACGAAGAAGAGGACCAGCAGCGAAGAAGAGGATGAGATCACGAAGAAGAGGACCAGCGCACGAAGAGGACGAGATCACGAAGAAGAGGACCAGCACACGAAGAGGACGAGATCACGAAGAAGAGGACCAGCACACGAAGGGGACGCTATCACGAAGAAGACGACCAGCACACGAAGAGGACGAGATCACCAAGAAGAGGACCAGCACACGAAGAGGACGAGATCACCAAGAAGAGGACCAGCACACGAAGAGGACGAGATCACGAAGAAGAGGATTAGCAGCGCAGAAGAGGACGAGATCACGAAGAAGAGGACGAGATCACAAAGAAGAGGACCAGCACACGAACAGGACGAGATCACGAAGAAGAGGACCAGCACACGAAGAGGAGGCTATCACGAACAAGAGGGCCAGCGAAGAAGAGGACGAGATCACGAAGAGGAGGCTATCACGAAGAAGAGGACCAGCACACGAAGAGGACGAGATCACGAAGAAGAGGACCAGCACACGAAGAGGACGAGATCACGAAGAAGAAGACCAGCACACGAAGGGGACGCTATCACGAAGAAGAGGACCAACACACGAAGAGGAGGCTATCACAAAGAAGAGGACCAGCACACGAAGAGGACGAGATCACGAAGAAGAGGACCAGCACTCGAAGAGGAGGCTATCACGAAGAAGAGGACCAACACACGAAGTGGACGAGATCACGAAAAAGAGGACCAGCACACGAAGAGGACGAGATCACGAAGAAGAGGACCAACACACAAAGAGGAGGCTATCACGAAGAAGAGGACGAGCACACGAAGAGGAGGCTATCACGAAGAAGAGGACCAGCACACAAAGAGGACGAGATCACGAAAAAGAGGACCAGCACACGAAGAGGACGAGATCACGAAGAAGAGGACCAGCACACGAAGAGGACGAGATCACGAAGAAGAGGACCAGCAGCGAAGAAGAGGATGAGATCACGAAGAAGAGGACCAGCGCACGAAGAGGACGAGATCACGAAGAAGAGGACCAGCACACGAAGAGGACGAGATCACGAAGAAGAAGACCAGCACACGAAGGGGACGCTATCACGAAGAAGAGGACCAACACACAAAGAGGACGAGATCACGAAAAAGAGGACCAGCACACGAAGAGGACGAGATCACGAAGAAGAGGACCAACACACAAAGAGGAGGCTATCACGAAGAAGAGGACGAGCACACGAAGAGGAGGCTATCACGAAGAAGAGGACCAGCACACAAAGAGGACGAGATCACGAAGAAGAGGACCAGCACATGAAGACGACGAGATCACGAAGAAGAGGACCAGCACACAAAGAGGACGAGATCACGAAGAAGAGGACCAGCACTCGAAGAGGAGGCTATCACGAAGAAGAGGACCAGCACACAAAGAAGACGAGATCACGAAGAAGAGGACCAGCACACGAAGAGGACGAGATCACAAAGAAGAGGACCAGCACACGAAAAGGACGAGATCACGAAGAAGAGGACCAGCACACGAAGAGGAGGCTATCACGAAGAAGAGGACCAGCACACGAAGAGAAGGCTATCACGAACAAGAGGACCAGCACACAAGAGGACGAGATCACGAAGAAGAGGACCAGCACACGAAGAAGACGAGATCACGAAGAAGAGGACCAGCAGCGAAGAGGACGAGATCACGAAGAAGAGGACCAGCACACGAAGAGGACGAGATCACGAAGAAGAGGACCAGCGCACGAAGAGGACGAGATCACGAAGAAGAGGACCAGCACACGAAGAGGACGAGATCACGAAGAAGAGGACCAGCACACGAAGAGGACGAGATCACGAAGAAGAGGACCAGCACACGAAGAGGACGAGATCACGAAGAAGAAGACCAGCACACGAAGGGGACGCTATCACGAAGAAGAGGACCAACACACGAAGAGGACGAGATCACGAAAAAGAGGACCAGCACACGAAGAGGACGAGATCACGAAGAAGAGGACCAACACACAAAGAGGAGGCTATCACGAAGAAGAGGACGAGCACACGAAGAGGAGGCTATCACGAAGAAGAGGACCAGCACACAAAGAGGACGAGATAACGAAGAAGAGGACCAGCACATGAAGACGACGAGATCACGAAGAAGAGGACCAGCACACAAAGAGGACGAGATCACGAAGAAGAGGACCAGCACACGAAGAGGACGAGATCACGAAGAAGAGGACCAGCACACGAAGAGGAGGCTATCACGAAGAAGAGGACCAGCACACGAAGAGAAGGCTATCACGAACAAGAGGACCAGCACACAAGAGGACGAGATCACGAAGAAGAGGACCAGCACACGAAGAGGACGAGATCACGAAGAAGAGGACCAGCAGCGAAGAAGAGGATGAGATCACGAAGAAGAGGACCAGCGTACGAAGAGGACGAGATCACGAAGAAGAGGACCAGCACACGAAGAGGACGAGATCACGAAGAAGAGGACCAGCACACGAAGAGGACGAGATCACGAAGAAGAGGACCAGCACACGAAGAGGAGGCTATCACAAACAAGAGGACCAGCACACAAGAGGAGGCTATCACGAAGAAGAGGACCAGCACACAAAGAAGACGAGATCACGAAGAAGAGGACCAGCACACGAAGAGGACGAGATCACGAAGAAGAGGACCAGCACATGAAGACGACGAGATCACGAAGAAGAGGACCAGCACACAAAGAGGACGAGATCACGAAGAAGAGGACCAGCACTCGAAGAGGAGGCTATCACGAAGAAGAGGACCAGCACACAAAGAAGACGAGATCACGAAGAAGAGGACCAGCACACGAAGAGGACGAGATCACGAAGAAGAGGACCAGCACATGAAGACGACGAGATCACGAAGAAGAGGACCAGCACACAAAGAGGACGAGATCACGAAGAAGAGGACCAGCACTCGAAGAGGAGGCTATCACGAAGAAGAGGACCAGCACACAAAGAAGACGAGATCACGAAGAAGAGGACCAGCACACGAAGAGGACGAGATCACGAAGAAGAGGACCAGCACACGAAAAGGACGAGATCACGAAGAAGAGGACCAGCACACGAAGAGGAGGCTATCACGAAGAAGAGGACCAGCACACGAAGAGAAGGCTATCACGAACAAGAGGACCAGCACACAAGAGGAGGAGATCACGAAGAAGAGGACCAGCACACGAAGAGGACGAGATCACGAAGAAGAGGACCAGCACATGAAGACGACGAGATCACGAAGAAGAGGACCAGCACACGAAGAGGACGAGATCACGAAGAAGAGGACCAGCACTCGAAGAGGAGGCTATCACGAAGAAGAGGACCAGCACACAAAGAAGACGAGATCACGAAGAAGAGGACCAGCACACGAAAAGGACGAGATCACGAAGAAGAGGACCAGCACACGAAAAGGACGAGATCACGAAGAAGAGGACCAGCACACGAAGAGGAGGCTATCACGAAGAAGAGGACCAGCACACGAAGAGAAGGCTATCACGAACAAGAGGACCAGCACACAAGAGGACGAGATCACGAAGAAGAGGACCAGCACACGAAGAGGACGAGATCACGAAGAAGAGGACCAGCAGCGAAGAGGACGAGATCACGAAGAAGAGGACCAGCACACGAAGAGGACGAGATCACGAAGAAGAGGACCAGCACACGAAGAGGACGAGATCACGAAGAAGAGGACCAGCACACGAAGAGGACGAGATCACGAAGCAGAGGACCAGCACACGAAGAGGACGAGATCACGAAGAAGAGGACCAGCAGCGAAGAAGAGGACAAGATCACGAAGAAGAGGACAAGATCACGAAGAAGAGGACCAGCGCACGAAGAGGACGAGATCACGAAGAAGAGGACCAGCACACGAAGAGGACGAGATCACGAAGAAGAAGACCAGCACACGAATGGGACGCTATCACGAAGAAGAGGACCAGCACACGAAGAGGACGAGATCACGAAAAAGAGGACCAGCACACGAAGAGGACGAGATCACGAAGAAGAGGACCAGCACACGAAGAGGAGGCTATCACGAAGAAGAGGACCAGCACACGAAGAGGACGCTATCACGAAGAAGAGGACCAGCACACAAAGTGGACGAGATCACGATGAAGAGGACCAGCACACGAAGAGGACGAGATCACGAAGAAGAGGACCTGCACACGAAGAGGACGAGATCACGAAGAAGAGGACCAGCACACGAAGAGGAGGCTATCACGAAGAAGAGGACCGGCACACGAAGAGGACAAGATCAGGAAGAAGAGGACCAGCACACGAAGGGGACGCTATCACATAGAAGAGGACCAGCATACGAAGAGGATCAGATTAGGAAGAAGATGAACAGCACACAAAGAGGACGAGATCACGAAGAAGAGGACCAGCACACGAAGAGGACGAGAGCACGAAGAAGAGGACCAGCACACGAAGAGGACGAGAGCACGAAGAAGAGGACCAACACACGAAGAGGACGCTATCACGAAGAAGATGACCAGCATACGAAGAGGACGCTATCACGAAGAAGAGGACCAACACACAAAGAGGACGAGATCACGAAGAAGACGACCAGCACACGAAGAGGACGCTATCACGAAGAAGAGGACGAGCACACGAAGAGGAGTCTATCACAAAAAAGAGGACCAGCACACGAAGAGGAGGCTATCACGAAGAAGAGGACCAGCGAAGCTGAAGGAAGGAGGGTGAATTGAATCGAATCAGGGAGCCCCTCCCTTCCCCCGGCTAATAGTCAATTCCTTTGTGCTTATGGAAACCCTAATTTTTCTATTCACACACGTCACGCGGAAGCGCTGTCAAAATTTCACTAGAATTAGGGTTACAGTCAACTCCACTTAACTAGGTGATCACTCTATAAGAATAAGAGAACGCAGCTGGATGCTCATGAGTAGCTTAGTGTTAAGGTGGGGTTAATCATGTGAGTGTTTGGCTACAACTTTTGAGTAAACATGTATGTTGAAGGTGCACTGCTGGTCGCTGGCTGTGAGGTCCAGGGTCGAGTCAAATGATTAATTGAAGGCGGCCATCATGTTAAGCAAAAAAAACTAATAGGAATAGAAAAAACAAACATAAGAATCGGAGTTAGAGTCGAGGAGATAATTAGGATTATGACGTTGTTGGAAGTAGGGAAGCCTGTCTGCTGCCAACTGGTCCCAGGGTCACACCTAAGCCTGAAACTGATCATTAAGGGTCTAATCAAGTTTGGAATGCTGAAGTGAACCCATAAGAGTTGGAAACGTTGCATTCGGAGCCCTAGAGCAAAAGTTACACTTGTTCAAAGGTGGGTTCAATTAGAAGGTTGGATTAAGTCACCACCTCACTAAGTAACCACAAGGAACCCAAGTGAACATGAGATGTGTCACCATGCTTGTATAAGTTGTGTATGAATGGGCCGAGGATTGGTTACACAAGTAACTGGGCCCCGTATTAGGATCTTGTGTTCAAGGTAAGCCACCCTTTAGGGGCGGTTTATTTGGCTCACAACCTCCTCAGTACATCCGGATCGTCCAGTGAAGTCGAGTCTAGGTCGTCAGAAGGAGCCACCCGGAAGAGGAGGAAGCTCAAGCCAGAAGACTCCCAGGCCCACTTGAAGGAGATGGATGACCTCCTGCGCGAGGTTGGCTGGAGAGCGGCAGCCCTGAAGGAGACCAACTACATTGCAACATTGGCGTAGCACAGGTCTTCCGGAGTGTGGGAGTCGACCGGCTGGAAGACGCGATCCACCGGGTGGAGGATCTTTGGAGCAAGCAGGGTGATATGAAGGCGTTGCACTTACAGATCTCCACCATGTACAAATTCAACACGGAATTGGAGAAGAAGGTAGTGCACCTTTGCTAAGAGACAGCGCTAGCAGTGGTGGCCCGGAAACAGGCGTAGGTAAGAGCCAATGCATCGGCACCCGCACTAACGGAGGTCCGGGAGGCCCTGAAATTTTCGGTGGATACGGTAAACCGGAGCAAGCTCTTCACCGAATTGGTGGAGAAGAAGAAGAAGGTGACGATGACCAACATCTTCTGGTTTCTCTTGGATCAAGCGGAGAAGATGGACCAGACCTGGGAGCGGATGCAGCTTCTCGTCGACAACATTACCTAGGTGATTCCGGAAGACCAGGCGGCCCAAGTATCGGAAGACTTCATGACCCCGGATCGGACCACGGCCTCTCCGGAACCTCCACAGTCCAAGTCAACTCCAGCTCTGGGTACCTCAGCGAATCCGGAGGACCTCGATACTCCGTCTCCCCAGACACCGGCATAAGGCATCGTATCTCCCAACCCGAGTACGGGTGAGATACTGAAGAACCTTCCGGATCTGCTAACGCCCCCGACCATGCGCCTGCCAGAAATTCCTACTGAAGTCGACCCCCAAGCACCACCCAAGTCCGTGTCTCAAAGACTGGCGCCCGGACCAAGGAGTCCCTCCAGAAGTTACAGGGACTTGGTCCAACAGACCAAAACAGCTTCTGAGCCGGAACAACCGACACCTCCAATTTCGGAAGGTTCATCGGAGTAGCCACTTCCACCTCTGGATTCCAGAGCCCCGGCGGCAAGGGTTTCTCCAGCGGCTGGACCATCGACCCGGAAGGGCAACTCTTTGCCGGCAACAACAAAGAAGGCCAAGGGCAAGTAGCGGGCTCCGGTGGAGATCTCCCCCTCACGTAGAAGTGGGAGAAATCGGCCACCGGGTGCCCCAACTTAGATTAGTGTTTAGGTCTTGTAATTTTGGGCTTAGATTCCAGACCAATAGCAATTAACGATCGGGCGCCAGTGCACCCGGCTATTGGCGGAATCACGGCCGGTTTTCGTAGTTAGTGAAGGAAATCCGGAGTCCGGAGAATCTTCCGAGATTTTAGGATCTGAGATCTAATCTGGAACTTTTCCGGATTTCTCGGATCTTTTAGATAAGATCTAGCGGATTTCCAGTAGAAGCCGTGGAAGGCTAAATTTAGGAAAAACTTAGTCAGCACTTAGTAGTAGAGTTTTGGGAAAAAAACTCCTTATGTTGTTTTTCTCACTTCAAAATATACGCCACTCCTTCTTACTAGACTTGCTTCCTTGTATGTTTGGTGGGGAGTGTAGACTTTGTGAGTAACAGATCCATTCTTATAGGCTACGTGTTAACCTATAAGAACTAGGTTCCGGACAACCGGTGGATAGTTAGGTTATTCAAAGCTGGAGTTTTCCCCCAAGATAGGAAAAAGCCTGATGCATAGATCTAGACGGTATACCCCTGATGAATGATAACATCTGCTCCGAAGAATCGCAATAGTACTTACCGGAATGTCGTTGTAGTCCAGACTTGTCTCCATGTGACCGCGTCCGGAAGGCCATCTGGACATTGTGAGACTCTAAGTCAAGTAGCAGCATCAAATCACCGGTTAGAAGAGTAGGGAGAGTGGTATCCGGTCACTATAAGTTTTGGGCAGTGGGTGTCTAGCCACTTAAAGCCACAAGGCAGTGGGGAATCCGGCCACTTACACAAAACAGGATCAGTGGCCTTCTAGTCACTCGCTTAAACCGTCCGGAAGACTCTCTAAGGGGAATCAGAGAATAACCTAACTATCCACCGGTTGTCCGGAACCTAGTTCCGGGAATCAATGTATAAATTCCGGACTCCGGAAGGATCCAGATCCATAATACGTAAGTGAAGAGAATAGCTAACCCATGAATGATTGATGAGATAGTTTAGTTTTGGGGAGTATTCGAAGGAGAACATTTGGTCTATGTGGGAAGAAAACCGGAGCGGTTACTTTGGAAGCATTTAGTGATGATTAGGTGCATTCCGGAGGAATACTCTCTCTACAAACTGCAACAAGATAGATTATGAATTATTAAAGATTAGGAGTATGAAGTGAGAGATGTTTCTTTAGGATTGATCACCCTTTTTAGTAACATTGAACATTAATATTTGTTTTAACATCCGGAGATGAATAGTGTGTCATTGTAGTATTTTAATTTAGAATTCTCTTGTAAGTCCATAAACGTTATCTATAATTGAGAATAAGTTGTATGAAAAGGAAGAAATAATAATAAGTTAAAATAGGCACTCGTGATGGAGTGATGGAGATGTCTTGGAAAAGACATGCGGGAGTTTGCTTGAGATAAGTAAAATTCTTAGTTGAATTTTGTGCAAGTAGGTAGGATTTCATTTATATAAACTTAAGATTAATAAATGAATGGCATACAGATGATGGTTTCGGTCTATTTGAACAACATTATTGTCGATTTGACCCAAGCACTGTCATTTAACCCAAGCACTGTCAATTTGAACAAGGCTATAACCGCCTGAGGATGTCATGCCTCAATTACTGTCAAATTGAATCACCCTTGTTCCTTATAAGATAAATGGTAATAAGAGTGATTTATACTTGGGTTTTGTTTGAGAGAATACCTTGATACATTAATTTAAGAAATATCTTCTTTGTAATCTACAAGTTACCATTAATTACACGAAAAACGCTAAACGAAAAGACCTTTTCCCGAACCAATTTTATTATGTAGCTTGGGGTTAGATAGACAAATCTAAATTTTTACTCTACAGTCCTCTAGGAATTCAACTCATCCCTGCAGATGTAGCGAGTGCCGCTATTACTTTATTGGAGACGGCTGGTGTTTCTTTGAGTTGCAAAGACGACAATGTCCATTAACCTCTATTGTCCATCGGCTGCCGGCGGACGTCTGTAGTTGTTGTCTCATGTGCACGGGTTTGCTTTGCCGGATATTTTTCTTCATTGAAGCTCTTGCAACGTCAACGTTTTGATTTTCGGCAAGGCATTAGGAATTGTTCTTTAGCGGCTATCGGCAGCTCGCCGACGACTTCAACGTTTTCTGAATGTGGTACTCAAAGGAAAGACCTTGTTCTTCACTTGCCCATCGACCACCTATCATGGCTGCATATTTTTCGTTCAATTTCGAAATAATCACCTTATTTCAAAAACCCTAACCCTTTGGTGTATTATGGTGTTTTGGATTCAATAAAGTTTTGTTGGTTATTTGCCGACAAAGTCCTTTTCTTATATCTTCTCTTCTTTGCTTTGCTAAAGTGCTAACTATCTTTCCTATTTGATCATTGGAGATTATTGCTTATTATGTTTTGCAAGAGATTTCTTCAATAAATTTATTTGGTGATTATGATTCCTCGTCATTCTTTGTCGGCTGGCCCCCGACCTTTAATTTTTTCTTCAATAATCCTTAGGGCATATGAAGAATATTTAGGGTTCAAGGGGAATATTTAGGATCTCGGAGAATATTTAGGGTCTACGGAGAATCTGTAGGTTTTTGGAGAATCTTTAGATTTTGTTGATTAACCTCCAACGATTTTAAAGGATTCTATAGGTTTTGAAGAGACTTCATAATGATATGCGACAATTATTATAGTTTTGTGAGGCGCAATGTTTGGTGGAACACAATTTCCAATGTATATCCTTCGGATTTAGCCCGTAATTGCTCGTTTTTTTGTATGAAATAGGAAATGAAATCCGAGTCCAAGTTATTTTTTGGTCCATAATTGATCGATTTGTCCACATTTAGTTAAAAGTCCGTTCCTTGCCTACTTTATAATATATAATCAATAAATAGCCTTCATAAGGTGGGGGGATGAAAATGATTTCCATTAACAAGAAATTAAACATGAAAGATATCATTGATGGTCCGGTATGAATTACCCAAGAATATCATTAAGGGTTAAACATTAAGAGATCAATAGCTATAGATCATTATTCTTGCATACAATGCCTTAACTATTTTGTCTACCTTATATAGTGTGGATGGAATCACAACAATCCCTTAGAAAACACAATCCCCCCATGGATTCTACAATGCACATGTAACACACAAAGATGTCACTGCAATGCCAGACTCAAACCAGACTTGCTATGTATTTGTGGCATACCATACAAAAACCCCCTACCAGAATTCCCCAACCCAGATATTACCATACAATTTATAGAATTTACATATTGCAACGACCGCTTTTCGCCAGATACAATCACACAAAAAAAACAAATACCTACCACTCATACAAGAAATACAAACACTCGGATGGAAGGTTGACCCACTCGTAGTAATTACAGCCGGAGCTAGAGAAACCACGCACATTCCCTCCATGAACGCCATCTTAGAAAAATTCATAATACCAGAGACCCACATCAAAAACACTTTTAGAGAGATCAACACTGTAGCTATCCAACATGCCATGTCCATCTTTCTGCATAAACAAAGAATAGAAAACAACCAACCCCTCCCTAACCCGGACACCACTTAAACAAAACGCAGGCAATGCATGCCATTATTTATTTAAAAGCCAAACATTAACAAATTGTACCCCGCTGTAAATTTAGTTCAACAAATTGGCCCCTTTTAACTGCTCTGATGGTTTCTATAGTGTCTACCCTCAAAAGGGGAAGTAGTCCATGCTTCCACTCCTTTGTCTAGTGGGCTTTTGAGTGATGGTGGTACAAACAGACACTTTATTCACGCAACTCACCTTTGGTGACCAGTGTTCTTATTATTGTGGATGGAATATTGATGTTGATTATCTACACTAATTTGCATCAAGCACATGCACTCAAGTTTGGAATGGATACTCTTTTTCAATCAAGTGTGTTGCCAGTCATAAATTACTTGTAAATTTTTAGTTAGTGTAGGAACTCAAACTACTCTGGTTTACACTATATAAAATGAATGGTGTTGTATAAAGAATGGTTGTTATTGACACTTTTAACCCCTAAAGGCCCGAGAGTACCCTCGGGGAACTTTAGAAGGTTTGGGCAAGTTCCTATGGTAAGAATTTATAACATTCTTCTTTGAATTCTTTTTAGTGTAGTTGGACATTACTAAAAGCTTTGTGTGAGTACAATTTTTCCTAGATCCAATATTTAATGAAACAATAATAGGGTTTTGAATTTCAAATGGAAAGAGCGGGCAGATAGGGCAACTCCAAATTTTTTTGCTAGAACACTTTATCAAATGTGAGATTCTCAATACTAGCAGCTAATACCATTCCCATTCATGTTGTCAAGAAAAATTCTTGTCTAAAGTGAAAAATAGCACATTAACCTAAGTCAATCATTTTCACACATTGTCAATCATTGTCAAGCAAGGTACCCAAAAATCTTCTTCATTTCCACATAAAACTTAGAGACCTTCATATTCTTTACATTTTAATTTATTATCTACAAGATGTAATGTAAACCGTCTTATCAACCTTTTGGATTCTCATCCTACAACATATTTAGTTCACAAAAAAATATAAAATGAATTGGCAATTTTTGAACCTCCGCTACTTACAACATTGTTTTGAATATGCTACACCCCTTTTCTACCTCTAAAAGGAAATAACATCATGCTTAACATGATGATAATGAACTTAGACCTTGTGTAGTGCAAAAGTGTGACAACAATTGAAGTCAAAGTCTATTGATCCACTCAAGGCAAGGAAGAAAATGAACCGTTTTCTCTACTTCGAAAACTATAATCTTTCAATTTGTGAGGTCAAAGTTTATGAATTTTTTTGAGGACGTTTCCTAGTAAGTCTCAATGGTGATTCTACAATTTGATGTAGAAAATATAAGTTCTTGTTTCCCTTCTTACTCATTGCACTAGTAGGAGTAGTTTTGAAGTGTTTTTGGTGTGAAAATGCCTTGGGCCTTTAGGGATTAATTCAACACTTTTACACTCTATACAAGTTTACGAGACTTTCTCCCATACTTTTTTTGACACTTTACCAAACATTGTCAAATCTAGAGTATTGAAGACAAGGTCTTTTGTAATACACTAACTATGGTATTAGGTGCAGTTTGACATTTAGTGTAACTTCCTTCATCATATAGCTCACTGTAAATATAAACAAGTTGAAACTTAGTGAAGTATATATCAAATAAATGTTAAGCCAAGTTAGGGAAACCTTATTTTATACACATACAAATACAAATGCTCTATGGCTAACAAAAATAGTTGTATAGAAGAAGCTTTCTTCAAAAATCAGCTACCAAATCAACATTGGCTCTCATAAAATACACCAATACAACCACAAGAGCGTATAGTTGCAACATGCATAAAGCACAAAGTTCTCAATAAAAATATGAACTAAAAAACCTACAATAATGCAAATGTGCAACAAGTTTGTACGCTTTTTTAATGAATAATCTTATTTTATTATATACCAACTATAGAAAACAAGACTATAGGTTATAAATTATCTCTACAACTCAACCATTCATCTTTTAAGCACTCACAAACATACCACTGAGTGTAGCCACCTCTTGCTTTGTAGACATCAAGAGTTCTTTGAGGCATAAAGCATATCAACTTTCTAATAACATCAACCTCTATATTGTACCAAATTTATTGGATCTTCTTCCTTAACTCAGTGTTGCTAGTGTTTTTCTTCTTAGACCAACTCATATTACAATCTACTTCATTCTAAAGATGTTCTATTAAATTGAAGTCAGGTGATTGTGGAGGATGCCTAATAAGGAGAAATTTTTGAGCAAACAACCAATCTACATTATAATGCCTTGGGTCATTGTCCTGATAGAAAACAATCTAATCCTTCTCTAAACCTTACATTTTTATAGAGCCCATAAGTTCCGTCTCTAAAATGTTGCAATATACATCTTAATCAATCTTCCCTTCAACCAAATGAAGCTTGCCAGCTCTTTCTCAACTCATACAATTCCTAACAATTATGCTTCCTCCTCCATGTATGGTTGTAGATTATACATGTTGATCTAAAAGACATTCTCCACTCTTTCTCCAACAATTTGACACCCACTTGAATAAAAAAGATTGAATTTGGACTCATCAAAAAAATGACATGACTCTAGAACTCCCAATTTGGATGCTTGCACTTCTTTGCACACTGCAAACAAAGTGTTCGATGTTTATTAGTCAAAAGTGGCTTCTTGGTCTTTATGCATGCTCTCAACCCTTGCCTCCAAAGACTCCTTCTAATGGTATTATCTCTCAATTGCATGCCATGAGCTTGTAATGCTCTTCATACAGTTGCAATTTTAGTAGTATTTCAATCATTTACCCTCCTCACAATGTCACCGTCACAACGTTCAACAAGAATTCTAGGTCTACCAAGTAAAGATGTCTTTCAAACTCCTCTCACAAAATCTTTGCACTATGTCAAAACAATTTCTTCAAGGAATGCCCAAAACTGCTCAAATCTTGCCATATGGGTTGCCTCACTCATATATCTCAAGAACTACCCTATGCTAATTCTTAGTCCTTCCAGAAGCCATAGAAAATCATCAAAAGCTTCTTCAAATCTTACAAAAAAATTCCAGAACAAAAAGCCTCACAGGTACATTTGCATTGAGAATTGTATGGTGTGCACAATTTGTGTACATAAAGTTGTACACATCTTTTCATGGTCTTTGCATGTGTAATCCCTACAAGTAACAAATCTTGAAGGAATGAAATTTAATCAAGTGCCATGTGGTATACTAATTAAAGTTGGCCAAAAATATCTCTTACCAACTTCAATACTTGGCCACAATCCATGCAATTTTGAAAATTGCTTCACTGTCTAGATACTTATGATAGCCACTGTAAATACTCATATTAAAAAACTATACTCCAAATATTTACTATAGTTGACAAATAGTATTAGACTTACATTTTATATCAGCCATATTTAAGCAAAGTTTAATGACATTTAGTGCTTGTATTCAAATTTTGTGTTGCCAATACTAGGTAAATCCCCCAAAAACCAAGAAATTAACCCCTAAAGTACTAATGTCCTCTAAGAGGACATTTTAAATTTAGATAGGGTTCCATGATCTCAAATTCAGACATGATTTTCTAAGATTTTTTATCGAACGGGCAACTTTGTACTAGCTTCTGATAGACAATTTCTATGTAAAAGTTCAACTTATGGTTCAAAAGTTACAAACATTTTTTAGTAACATAAACAAACACTGCAGTTGTTTAGTGTGACATATAACAAGTAGTGTAACAAAACTTTAATTAATTCCAAATTCAATAGAAACTCAAACTTTTGTCCATTTTAAAAAAAACTCTTGGAAAGGGGATGGAAATCTTTGCATCAACCATACGGATTTTTTAATTTCAAAAAATGAGAAGGATATGATATAAGCAAAACTTGAAGTGTATTGTTAATTCTCAGCACATAGTTGCATTGCAGGATTTTGAACGACATCATCTACCCCTCTTCTACTTCTAAAATTTGGTGCACATGTGCCTAATATGATCTTTTTATAGTTAGTATTAGAAAATCACAAACCGTAGTGCAAAAGTTTGCTATAGAAGGTGGTCAAATTTTGTTGAAGGTATTTAGTATGACCTCAAGAATAGTTCATTTCTGAGTTCAAATGCTAATATCGTTCAATCCTTGCAATTGAACTAAACAAAAAATTTACTACACAATTGTACAATCCTAGTACAAGATCCAACAATCATATATGTAAAAATTGTGCTTATTTGCATTTTGTGTTGAATGCATTGGAACTAGCAGTTTCAATGCATTGAAATCCGTGAGTTTGGGTGCTAAAATGTTGAGGTCCTTTAGGGGTTAAGCAATGTGCATATATGGAAAAAACAAATAATAACATTTTTTTTTTTTTGAAATAGCCAATAAATTTACAATTCAACCTAAGTGTGTTGTCATGTTTAGTTGATGGCCATCAATTAGAGACCCCTTAATCCCTAAATTTCCAAGAGCCCCTTCAAAAGACGACAAGAGTCCCCCTGGGGCTCTTAAAAATTTTGGATTAAAAGTGCTGACCATAAATAAGGGGTCCTCAATAGACATCCCTTAAAAGCGCCAACCAATAGCAAACCTCCATTTGGAGCTTAATGGGTGGTAAGATAGAGGCATCTAATTCCGATCAGCCACCCAATTCTGATCAGTAGTGTATGCATGGCATGATGCATGAAAATGGCAAATGCATGAAATGGTGCATGAAGCAACCCAAAATCGATAACTCAAAATCTGAAAACAACAGTCATTACCGGCATTGGATCATGAAGTGTGCAATTTTGGGTTGCTCCATCTCAATTGAGCTCTCATTCGTGGCATTGCCTCAAAAGTTGATCAAGGCAATCGACATTGGGTACCCTCCATGAGTTGGTTATTTATGGCATGTCTTCTCTCTTTTTACTCACTCTCACTTGTTGGCATTGGGTAAAGGAGGGCACTAAATCTCACCTACTCTACAATTTGATTATATGCTCTAGTGGTTTTAGAGCTTTTAAATTAAGTATCAATTCCAATGCTTTGAGAATAAATTTGAAAAAATATTTGTTCAGTTTCATTCCTAATTCCGCATCTTTTTCTATTAATTTTTTTGACATTCTATGTCATTTGAGTCCCCAACTGCCTTAACCCCTAAAGGACCACGACCACTTTTGCTCTAAAACCAATCCAAAACTCCCACTGCCAAAAAGAGACATGAAAATCACATTTCAAAGTGAATTTCGGATTTTCAACCATAAGATCTTAAAATAGACTTCTATATAAACATGCCCTAAAATTTTGGTTGCAATCCACTGCACGGATTGATAGATTTTAGTGTTTAAAGTCAAAACAATGGTTCATTTTCTTCCCTTCATTGAGTAGATCAACAGACTTTGACTTCACTTTGTATCAAATTTTTGCATTGTACAAGGTCTAAATCTTTTACCATTGTCTTAAGCATGATGTTGTTACCCAACACACCATTTTTTAGAGGTAAAAAAGGGGGGTAGCATATTCAAAACAAGTGTGCAAGGAGTGGAGGTTCAAAAATTGTCATTTCACGTTTTATTTTTTTGTGAACTATGTATGTATTCAAATGATAATCCAAATGGTCAATAAGAAGGTTTTCATCACATATTGTTGTTGAAAAAATAAAAAGTGAAAAATATGAAGATCTCTAGGTTTTATGTAGACAAGGTGAATTTTTTTCCCCCGTTGCCCAAAAATGTGTGAAAATGTTTGACTTGGAATAAAATGCCTTTTTAAACTAAAGACAAGAATTTTTTTTTTGAAAATTTCCAGAAAAGGAAATATGCTTTATATGTGTGAAAAATCTCAATGTCAATAGAAACTTTTGTCAAAAAATTTGGAGGTGCCCGGAGTCCCGACTTTTGGCTTTAAGTGGTACTAACTTTCAAACCACAAATCCAAAAATAAATAAATAAATATCTCCACGAAGCTCTTATCAGATCCTATCTTGAAAAAAAAATCAATTAAAAAGGATTTTTTTCGAATTGTAGGTACATGCCCAAAATCCAAAATGACCCCGGGGGGACGTTTGGTCCCGGGTTAAGTGATCGGAATTGGGTGCCTCTACGTTAATGGCATGGAAGTGGATTCAAAATACCCAAATTTACAGTATAGGGTTACGCCCTTGCACGAGGGCTTCACGTGAAATGAAGTGCACAAGGACCGTAGGCCCGAGGG
The DNA here is from genome assembly GCA_963971425.1 of Bryoerythrophyllum caledonicum. NCBI lineage: Eukaryota > Viridiplantae > Streptophyta > Bryopsida > Pottiales > Pottiaceae > Bryoerythrophyllum > Bryoerythrophyllum caledonicum. The sequence continues at coordinate 35,284,485 of OZ020515.1, read as the reverse complement.
CACTTAATTTTGCGCGAAGCCCGAGTGCAAGGGTGTAACACAGCGTTAAGCCCTAGTTTTCTTTCCTCGGCGGTCGTTAAATTTTTAACGCGTGCAGAAAGCGCGTTAAATTTTTAACGACCTCCCAGCTCAATTTTCCGCTTTAATAATCGCGTGGATTTTATATAGGAACGAACGAACCAGGGCTTAACGGTGTCGGTTATGGGTTTGGTTGGATATGAGGCGGGCTAGATTAGTGTAGTGCTTGTACCTCATGAGCATCACATGAGCACTGCTTTTAATTTTCTGACTGGATTGATAGGAGTGTCGTACAAATGGGATCCGTTCTAGCTTCCAAATGGGATCCGTTCTAGCTTCCAAATGCTCACACTGCATGTAGGAAGACTTACCAGCTTCCAACACATAAGCTACTTAATTCCATGCAGGATGTTAGTAGGAAACCCAGGATGGAAGGAAAAGATCCATATGCTGCATGTACTGTACATCTTCTACTTAAACCTTCCAACGCCTCAGGGAATCCATAACTGCTCAAACTGCATGGAAGCAAAAGATATATCTCTCCACACCTACACAACCACTCACATGCAACACCATTAAAACAAGCCTCTGGAAGGAACAAAGCCCATCACTTCAGTAGCTATTTCAGGTCATGCCTGCACAGTAGAATAATTTTCCAGATATCAAGGCTAAGGCTCAACCTCACAGATACAGGTGTATTCAACACAAACCCGAAATCCCAAACAGTTCACCAAACCGAACATTACCGACACAAACACTGCACTATGACAACACATCCACTACCAACTCCCAAATCCACACGCAGATTGCAAACAAAAAAGATCGACATCAGCCAGCCACAAAAAGGACAGAGCAGAAACAAGATCACACAGCTTATTCGATAGAGCTTCAAACCAAAACTAACTCGAAATACAACTAAGCAAACAACCATCAACATCCACCTATTTCAGTCTACTGACCAACAACCACATTCCAAAGACCCAGACGACGAGAGACCGCCGACGAGAGACCCAGACGACGAGAGCACCAGGACGTCAGCCGAAAAACTGAACCACCTCCATTACAAGAAAGTGATCAAGGCAGCAAACCAATAACTACCAGAAGGCCGCACACGAATGAAATTACCCAGTCCACCGAAATGACTAAACCAACACAAACGAAAAAGAAAATAACTAAACGAACAGAATTCCCAGTACCGACCGCACTGAGAAATCATACAACAACCGAACGACTGCTGGAATACGTCGAGATCAGAATGCCTCGGGCCGCTGGGCCCGTCATTTGAGGTATGGGGAGCAGAATCACCAAAAATTGTCCTGACTATGTTGCCTCGCTCCTCAAAAAAAATAGCATAACCCACTGCACTTTTAAATATGCCTTCCCTCCTCTACACAAATGGACTGCCAGCTCTCGGTGAGTCCCTACTTCAAATACCTAATCATCATCCTTATATGTTAGCTCTACTCTATCGACCATCGGCTCACCTATGGCATCATCGTCCTCTATGTCACATCATCCCCCCAAAAAGCCCCACCGCTCATTCTACTCCGTCTGCATCGTCTCCGCCTCGCCTCCTGGAGCCCCTGCCGCCTCCGTGTCCATCGGCTCAGCCGCCGACGCGTCAGCCGGCTGCTGCTGGGGCCCCGCCTTCGCCTCCGCTGCTGCTGCTGGGGCAGGCGCAGGCTTCGGAGGCGCCGGCCTTGCCTTCGTCATGATCGGCTTGCAGAAACGGTCCAGCACCTCTGTCTTCTTCTTCAGCTCTGCCGCTAAAAGCACTGGGTTTGCCGACTTCGGAAGCACATCCTGCTGCTGCTTCTTGTCCTTGAACCACTCCTCCGCCTTGTTGCACTCCGCGATCACCTTCTCCTTCTCCCCCGCATCGATGTGGTCAAACTTCGCTTCCTTGCTCTGCGCCGCCTCACGGAAGCTCGAGATGCAGTAGCTCAGCTCCCGCATCGCCGGACCCCGCAGCTCCTCCTCCCGCTGCCGCGCCTCCAGCGGGTCGCCCTGCTTCCGGAGCTCTGCCAGCTTCGCCGTGTACACGCTCTTGATCTCATCCTCCCCGTCCTCGTACAGCCAGTCCTCCGTCTCCTGCAGTCGCGCCGTCATCTCCTCCCGCTCCGACTCCGTCACATACTCCTGCAGCTTCTCGTACAACTTGTTCCGCATGCTGTACACGTACGCCTCCACCGCATTCTTGCTCTCCTTCGTCTCCTCCATCACCCGGTCCTGCAGAGCCATCTCGTACTCCTTCTCCACCGCCTTCGTCAGCTCCGCCCCCGCCAGGCCTCCGTGGATCACCTCCTGCACCGGCACATCTGACCGCTTCGTCTTCTTCTTCTTCGTCACCTCTGGCTTCGCGTCGGTCTCCATCTTCTCCGCCCCGTTCTCCGCGCCGGCACCCTCCTCACTGCCTGCCCCCTCGCCCTCCTTTGCCGCCTCCTTCCGTGCCACCGGCACCTCCACCTCCTCCTCCTCGATCATCGTTGCCGCCTCCAGCGACACCACCCCGTGCAGGTTCAGACGGATCTTCACCTTGATCTTCGCCTTCTCCGCCACTGTCGGCGTGAACGGCCCGATCGTGAACGTCGCAATCCGAGGGCTCATCCCCGCAGGCAGCTCCCCAGTCTCCGCATAGAACGCGTCGATCGCGAACGTGCTCGAACGGTAGAACGTCAGCAGCTTTGTCGAAGGCACAGGGTTCCCCTTCACGAACACCACATTGTTCGAACTCACCTCCTCCTCGCCCTCTGTCTCCGGCGCCGCGCCCTTCCACGACAGACCGATTGCGAACGGGAATGAGTCCTGCACCTCAAAATCACGCACACGGAACGTCGGGCTCAGCATCGCGCACTGTAGCGTGCAACCCCGCGCCACGCACTCGCTCGCATTCATCGTCCGCGATGGCTCCTTCCCAAACACCGCAGTCAAGATCTTCAGCATCGCCGGCACACGTGACCCCGACCCAACCACCTCCACCGCATAGATCTGCTCAGTCCGTAGACCCGATGCCTCCAGCGCCCGCTCGCACGGACCCCGCACCTTCTCCAGGCTCCCCTTCGCCAGCTCCTCGAACTCATCCCGCCTGATTTGCCCTCTCACGTCCTTCTCGTCCATCAGGCACTCCACGTTCAGCGGCGCGATCGGGTTCGCGCTCAGGATCTTCTTTGCCTTCTCGCATGCCGTCCGCAGCCGAAGGCTCGCCCGCGCGTTCGACTTCACGTCGATCTTGTACTCCTCACGGAACTTCACCGCGAAGTGCTCGAACAGCACCTCGTCGAAGTCGCGCCCGCCCAGGCTCCGCTCGAACGCGTGCCCCAGAATCTTCAGCTGACCCTTCTTGAACGCCGCGATGCAAACCTGCATGCTCGCGTGCCCGATGTCCACGAACACCACGTTGATCGGATCCGCGTCCGACAGGTCCGTCTTGTAGATCCCGTACGCCAGCGCCGTCGCCGTCGTCTCGTGCATCAGACGCAGCGGGTGCAGACCCGCGATCTGCGCCGCGTCCAGGTACGCCCGCCGCTGCAGCTCCGTGAAGTACACCGGCACGCCGATCACGCAGTCCACCACGGATGTCCCCAGGTTCTTCTCCGCTATGCTCTTCAAATTCGACAGCAGCATGCCAAGAACCTGCGTCGGACTGAACTCACGCGCCTCCCCCAGGTACGAAACGTTGATCGAAGGCAGGCCGTCCGGCCCCTCCGTCACCGCGAATGGGAACAGACGCAGGTCGCGCTGCAACTCCGGGTCCGCGAACGCCCGCCCTATCATCCGCTTGATCTGCGACACCGTGTTCCTAGGGTTCATCAGCGCCGACGCCGCGCCCGCCACGCCCACGAAACGCTGCTTCTCGCCGAACGACACCATCCCAGGCGTCTCGCGCTTCGACTCATCGTTCAGCACCACGTCGATCCCGCGCTGACGCGCCACGCCCACGATGCAGTTCTCATTACCCACATCTAGCCCTACCACGCTCATGGTGCCCAACGCCCCGGCCCTGCCCCGACTGCCCTAGAACGACGCACCGAATTGATCAATCACCACGCTGCCCCTGCTGCTGCCGACGAATACACAATTGCCTACGCCGCCCCGAGCGCCGACCCTATGTACCCCCAATCGCGAACTCCCGAATACAAACCTCAAACGATGAAAACGAGGAGCATCGCGCTCTCGCGGGGGGCAGATCCGGACAACGTACCAGCCGACGACGCTCACTGCCGCAGCACCACTGACCGACCGGAAAGCAGAGAAAAATGTGAGACGGAGATACAGATATGTAGCGAGGGCGATGGGAAGCGTTGCCCTAGAATTCCAGTTAGTTTGTCGAAGTTTGGCGTTAGAAGGTTCTGGGTGCCCTGAAGTCCGGACCCCGGGCCGCCTGTCTTGTGCACCACCACCCGCCAACCAATGACCGGCCCAAGTTTGTTCTCTCGAGGCCAGTCCTGCTCCGCTTTTCGACCAGTCCCACTAGACTCTTCCACGCCTTGGCCTTTTCTTCTGGAACCGTCCTGCCGGACCCACGTCAGCAGCTCTCTTTTACCCTGACCCAGTGCCAGCGTGGCCTGGGCTCGTCTTTCTGGTATGACCCACTGGCGCCTGCGTATGGAATGCCAAAAAGGCTAGGAATTGACATTTCTTGGTACCCTGGGGAAGATTCCCGTTACCCCCGGTAACATTCTCTATACCCTGGGAAAGATGCTTTATACCACGGGAAAGATTCTCCACCCAGGCTATATTAGCAGGATAGTTTCTTCGACCGGGTATCAACCTGTATTCATACGAGACTGGTTGTATTTTGTATGAATTTTTTTTTCCTGCCCGATGATCCATCTTGACCGCCGATCAAGATTAATCGTGTCCATCCGATTTTGATCTCGAGCTTGAGGAATTGGAGGAGTCGTCGTCGTGCGATTCCGTTTTTGTTTTGTTTCAAACGTCCTCAAGAAATCGGCGAAGCGGCGAAGATTGCAGGAAATGCTGAAAGCTCATGCACATCATTGAGGTAAGTTTCTATTGGCTTCGTTTCCAGTCCAGACGTTGCAGCAACAAAGTCCTAATTTAACAATCAGATTCATCACAAATCAAGAGAGTCTGGAAAACATTTCTCAAAAACTCTTTGACTTTGCTTCCATGGTCTCAAACCCTAAGCTGTTCATTTCCCGCTTGCAGGTGTGATGACTCGAAACCTTCAGTTAGGGTTTGATCTCGACCTTGGGAAATTGGGAGAGTTGTCCTCGTGCAATTCCGTTTCCGTTTTGTTTCACACATCCTCAAGAAATCGGCGAAGCGGCGAAAATCTCTGGAAATGCTGAAAGCTCATGCACTTCATTGAGGTAAGTTTCTATGGCTTGTACGAGTGCAACTTTGGCTTCTTTTCCAGTCCAGACGTTGCATAATCGAAGTCCTTATTTTACAATCAAATTCTTGTACTTTTGCTTCAGGTTCCCTGTTATTTGTAAATCTTATATTACATTTTGCTTACCTGCTCAGGAACTACACACTGTTTGCAACTATGGAAGGCACGGAGTTGCCAATAGATTTGGTGAACTATATTCAGAGTATGTTGAGTGAAAGAGTTCCACTGAAAAGCATTGCTACAGCATTGAATATCTCAGATCCAAGGAGGTTGAAGAGGCTCATGAGTAAGGTCATAGGTAGAGATTTCAGGGTGTACGATCAGTTCACAATCGAAGAGCTCCCCAGCAGAATCCAAGCTCTCCTTCCTGTTCGGGAGCATGGAGCCAATTGGGGTATTCTCCATGTCAAAGCTGCCTTGGGACGATTACATGTGAGACCTCCAAGAAGGAACATTGCAAGAGCATTGCAAGTATTGTCAGGTATGTTTGTTTCTTTACTACTATTGTTGGTTAAATTTATAGGTGAATTCTTGCCCATGGTATAGGGAATATTACCCAGGGTATAGGGAATATTACCCAGGGTATAGGGAATATTACCCAGGGTATAGGGAATATTACCCAGGGTATAGGGAATATTACCCAGGGTATAGGAAATATTATCCAGGGTATAGGGAATATTACCCAGGGTATAGAAAATTTACAGGTGAATTCTACAGGAGCTCATTATGAAAGGAGGCGTTTGGGGCTGCCATTAACTCGGCGACAATACAATGTCACAATGCCTATGGCATTGTGGCATATTGATTTTGAGTTCAATTTACATTATCAAGTTTATGTTTAAATCCAAAATGCACACTATGTGATGATCAGCCAATTGTCTTTCATGTTATGCCTTTTGTTATTTTAAATTTTTTTTAAAAGTTGTGCAGCATACGACAAACTTGCCATGTACGGCTTGCGCATTCACGGATGTATTGATGGTGCATCACACTACGTACTCTACGCAAGAGTTGGTGCAGATAAGACTCAAGAAACCATTTTTGAGCCTTTCAGAGCAGCTGTAGAGCGGTTTGGTACCCCTCTACGAGTACGGTCAGATTTTGCTGCAGAACATGTACTCATTCGTGAATACATGGAAAGGGCACGGGTGGAAACAAGGAACCCATTTCTAGTTGCTTCTTCAGTGCACAATCAGGTAAGTATTATGTTTTTTTTTAAGCATCTCATGTCTGTAATATTTTGTGTAATAACTTGATCTCTATTGCGCACTGTGTGTGCAGAGAATTGAACATTGGTGGCGACATCTATGGGAGAAAGTAATCTGGTACTACAAGAATGCTATTAAAGAAATGGTTACTGCAGGTCTCTTCATTCCAGATGAGCCTTACCAGAGGGCGTCATTCGTAGCTGTCTTTCTTCCAATACTGCAAGAAGTGGTTGATGAGTATATTGGCGTATGGAACTCCCATCTAGTTCGCCAGATCAATGAAAATGGCAGATATCGCCCTTCCCATGTACCAGCACGTTATTTCCGTGAATTTGAGAGATTGCATAGGTGAGTTTCGTTCACTTAAATGAGTTTTTGCTTTCTCAAACAGTTCAATCTATAACAACAGAAGTAAGATATTATTGATTTTATATTGGCTATCTCTTTTCAGATTGGAGTCCCATGTCCCAGACATGCATATCGCTGATGACCTTGAGCACATTGGCACTCAAGACTTAGGACCCCCTGGTCCACAGACTTGGAGGTCTCGTCGTCGAGCTCCGGAGCCAACAATATACCAAGTCCCAGAATTGCCAAGTGGGCTATCTAGCTTACGAGATTTGGCATATGCCAGAGGGAGGTTAGGGAAAGACAATTTGCAATGTTTTCATTTGCATTTTTTCTTGTCGTATTACTGTCTTTTAGCTCATGAGAGTCACTTGCATGTGAACCAGGTAGATATTGTCGACCACTCCAGTGAGAGCAGAGAAGCCTATGCTCTCCTAGTAGATTTAGCCTCTAGGCATGAATCAAGTGACATCTAGCTCCACCTTGGAAATCTTTCCCAGGATCCTGGGAATCTTTTCCGGCCTCCTAGGAATCTTACCTGGCCTCCTGGGAATCTTTCCCGGGTCTTAAGAAGTTCAAAGGATAGCACAATATTCTAGGGGTTGGTTTGTGCCTCAAGCCATTGTGGAGAAGTTCTTCCTCTAGTTGCCGCCTTATCTCAGTCACTCCATGCGTGTGTGTATATGGCCTTTTCAAAGACCTTTTCGAAGGCGAAAACTGTGGTCTTCGCAGCTCTAAACAACATTTACGCCAGGCATGAGTTGTTGGAAGAGCAAGCAAATAAAGACGCCCTGGCGCAGGTAAATATTTCTTTGTGGATGGCAATCTCTTACAGTTACCTCTCATTTTGCTTGATTTTGTTGCACCTTGTACAAAATTGATGTTATGAGTTAAAGCAATTTGACCACTTGATGAATTAATCAGTGTTCCCCGCACGGCAACCAAAAATAGGACATCTTTTGAAAATCGCAGTAAAGCCCGGTGCAACATTCTGAGAAGACGTCGAATGATTGACTTGACGTTGTCTTGCAACAGCTCTCCGTCGTGGAGCCTTAATTATAACTAACTCCAACATGTGCACTCAATCATCAGTGTCGGTCAAGGATTCCTGCTGCTGTGTTGTTGGCCTCTAAGTCCTCATTACAATTGCTGGTTCCAAGTGTAGAAGCTGATGCTGGCGATCGATCGATCGATCACCTTCCTGTTTGAATGGGGCTATGTGGAAGGGCTCCATATCTGTTGATGGGAGAGGCCATGACTGTTCTGTAAGAGATGGTCAATGTGCTCATGAGCATCTCCACAGCTGCAATCCATCACTGAGATTTGCATTTCGTTTGAGAGGTCCTTTCAGATTTCAATTTAACTGCCTCGTTATTCATACAAATATCAGTCTAAATTAGATGACAACCAATCAAAAGCTGTTGCATGAATAGTGAAAGTCAAAGTAATCTTTGACATAATCATCTCCATTATATAATCTAAACGTGCCTTCCTACCACTTATGTAATGACTATTTTTGTAAAAGGGCCACGGATTTTTTTTATTAAAATTTTGATGCTTCATTCTTGTTTGGAGTGCAATTGTGAGGATGCTTTGAAATATAGGAGTTTTGGCTTCTTTTGTCTATGTTGAGCCCTAAACAATAGAGAATTATAAAGGTTTGTGGTTAGGTAATTGTACCGGGGAGTTTGATTGTGAGTAGCAAATAAAAATAAGTTTTACTATTTAAAGATCATGAAAGGCATTATAGAAGTTGATAGTACCTTAAGGTTACTATAATCTTATTATATGGAGAACATTATTCATCACTAATGCCTAATCAAACTTGTGACCAAACCCTTTGTTATAGCCACCTAACTTCTAACTTTTAAATTGTGTTTATTAATGTGGAAAAATGAAAGTTTTTTTTTTTGGGTGCCCAAGAACTTTGACTCTTCTTGGAGTGAAATTTTTGCACTAAAGGAAGTATTATTTTGGTGAAACCTCAAAGGAGGTTGTTTTAGTTGTACACAAAGTTTCAAAGCTATTGGAGGATCTTAGTAAACTGTCCAAATTGCCCATTCTTGCAAAAAAAACCACTTCCACTAGCAAAGCTTTTTCATCAAATGTCCGATTTATAAAACATTACACTCCTACAAAGCTCTTACATTTCCCCTTCTTTAGTAAAAATCTCAAAACCATTTGTTGAAAATTGACATCATAAGAACCTGCTCAAATGTTCGGAAAATCCACCGCTAGACAATTGCTCCTTTAAGGATTAAAAGTAAATTCTATTTTTTTTAACTATAAGACCTTAAAAAGACTAATAGGCAATCAATTCAAATGAAATTTAAAGTTTTTAACAGAGAAATTGAAAGATTATAGTGTTTGAAGTAATTTTTTATAGAGCACCATATTACTTTTTAGCATACAACAACCATGGCTAATGTTTGGGTCCACGGTTATAATGCTAGTGAAGGTGGTAACATCTTTGGCTTTAATAAAGATCAATTTTAATCCTCCAAAAAATTTGAAAGGTAAAGATGGACAAGATGTTAAACATTAAGAACTTGACGCCTTGAAATTTTGTGTGTTTAAATGTGAAAAGATTGAGAAAATCAAGAGCAATCACAAGTTGTGCTAAAAAGTTGTCTTGCAATTATTGCAAAGATTTTTTGTTGACTAATACTAATTTCTAATGAACGGTGTATGAGATGCTATACCATGATTGTCATATTGCATGCTCTTTGCATATGAGCATTTGATATGAACAAATGTAAATCATACAGATTTTTAAGTCTCACATGACACTAATTTTACACTAAAGTTAAATTTAATATCACCTTCAAGAAGGCAGCTACATGCAAAAAATTACACATGACAAATGGATCTTGAGGAGGTCATTGGTGATTTTTTTGAAAAACTATGTGAGTTAAAAAATAAGGTCCATTTAATTAAAAGGGCAAAATTTTATATTACTTGTAGGGATGCTACAAGGTCCATAAAATGCTACGTATTCTATGATATATTAATTAGGCTATATAAAAACATCATGTAGTAGGATTTTTTAAAAATAAGTTAGCCTTCATAAAAAGAAGATGTGAATTTTTTTCATAATACAATTTAAGGTGAAACATCCAAAAATGTCCTTGGATACTTTAGGCCACCTTTTATTGGAATACATGCATGAAAATTCAATAATAGAAACACATATATAATAGGAGATTTTAAGGTTTAGGGCTCAAGAGATTTATTGCTAATATTTGAATTAAATCCCATTTCTTAAAGAGCTTCTATTTTGTTATTTAAAAATATTGATAGACTTCATTTGGTACAAAAATTTAAATAAATATAGAACTTGTTTGTTAAAAAAATTAAAAAATCCAAACCTAGCTTATTATAAATTGTAACTTTTTCCTTAAATATAGACTATTATATTTATATTTGGATTTGTTTAAATTAATTCTATGTTCTTTATACTTTTAATTTTAATTTAATTTTATGATATTTATTTCTTTAGATTCTAATTTTTAGCAATCATTTGTTTTATGACCCTAAATACAAAACCAAATGAATCATGAATCCACACTATATTCAGTGAATAAGATACAAAGTATAAGATTTTCATATATCCTTCATATTTCATTTTGAATTGATATTACCCAATTTTAACATCACTTTCTTTTGCTACGTCCAAGGAATCTATCCCGAGCTCCAAGGAATCTATCCCGGGGTCCAAAGAATCTATCCCGGGGTCCAAAGAATCTATCCCGAGGTCCAAAGAATCTATCTCGAGGTCCAAAGAATCTTCCCCTTTGTCCAAAGAATCTTCCCTCAGTGCAAGGAATTTATCCCTTAGTGCAAGGAATCTATCCCTTAGTGCAAGGAATCTATCCCTTAGTGCAAGGAATCTATCCCTTAGTGCAAGGAATCTATCATTGAGTCCAACAAATCTTTCTTGAGCACCTTTCATGAAATATCAATTCTGGAATTACATCCATGTGACTTGGCCACGTTTTTCAAACACATAATCAAAAGTGATGTTCTGAAAAATGTAAATCTTTTCACGTACAATGGAAAGTGATGGCACTATCACACGAAATGACAACATGGGCATACCACCTTTTCGCCTTTGTCTGTTTAATCTCAAATTGCTCGTCCAACTTTGCTTGAACTACTCTCTTGAAATGTCTCGGTTGTGAATTTCATCTTCTGTTACTTCTTGTTTCATATTGTGTTTCTTGTGCGGCATCTTCACCATGACACCATGACGATTAAGAACACATAGGGTTCAAGAAGAGGTAAGCATTATTTTTCTTGCAGATTTTTCTCGCTAAAGTTTTCAGACATGGGCGAGACGTTTTCTTGCAGCATAGACAACTAATACTGGTACATCGTGCACAGGAATCATTCAATACATATGCGTTTCCCTTGGAGAGCAACTTCTCTGGTTCCAAATTTGATCTGAACCCTGCCAAATCTGTTCACGAGACCACACACGTGAGCGCTTGTTCCAGGTACTGAATTCGTACATTGTTTTCAGTATAACATTTTTATTGATGGGGGGATGTTAAGTACTTACATGTTTTCACTTGCACATTTTTATCGCTCATCTTCACAGCAAAATTCTTGGAAACTGGCATGTTCCCTGAATCTTTTTCTCTTTTCTCCTGGTGTGCAGTTGACGGTGAGGATTGCGTCACTGCTGGTCGCTGCTGGTGGTGGACAGCAACTGAACAGAATGGACGAAGATGAGTTTCAACAGGCACACAACAAGAACGCATCCAACCAAGCATGAGAAATACTGTCTTTCCCATGCCTATAGTAAATAGGGCTCAAGACTTTTCATACAACCCACAATTCGGGGCACCAAGACAAGGAGGGGCGGCAGGACGAGGAGGGGCGGCAGGACGAGGAGGGGCGACAAGACGAGGAGGGGCAGCAGGACGGGGAGGTGCAGCAGGACGAGGAGGTGCAGGAGGACGAGGAGCACCAAGTGAAGATGTGACCAGTGAGCGGTGCTCACTCACAAGGACTGTCTACTTCCTACCAGAAAATACCTTGTGGATTTTGGACAAGGCAGGGGAGTTGATTCCATTTTTGGAGTCTTGGCAGGCAGACTCTCCTAGTGTGCTTGTAACCCTGCCAAGTACAACAAAGTGGGGAGGCTTAGTCCATCCATTCTCAGTAGATTCAGTGGAACATGGTATTGCAAGGGCATTTGCAAGAGCCCTTTCATCAACTACATCAAACTACACAAGACTTTTCTACAAGAGGAGCAAGAAACGGAAAAAATGTGGAAATGATTCTGGATTTTTCTTGGAGCCCTACATCAGACCTAAGGGAGCGCCCTTTGGATCACTGCCAACACAAACAAATATCATCTATTGTCTAGACCCTACTCTACTTTCACAAGCTGGAGTGGATTCTTACTATAGGAGCGTAGCAGCAGGACCTCCTCCGCCCACCATACCATTGATTCTATCAGTGTATGCTCCAGCACCTGCTGAACAATCCAGGTATTACATTTGTTACCTTATTCCAATGTTCTATTCTGATTCATTTTACATATAGACCTATTCCTACTAAAGTTGATACATTATTGTCTACCTTAAAGTCTTGGGTCCTGAAAATCTTTTGCAATGGTCTTGGAATCATTCCCAGGGTCCTTGGAATCGTTTCCAAGGTACTAGGAATCTTTCCCGAAGGCTTGAGAATCTATTCCAAGTCCTCTGAATCATTTCAAAGGCAATGGTCTCTCTTGAACAACAGCTAAATTCATCAAAAACATTGCATTTAAAATGAAGTATTGTTAGGAATAAAAAAAGCTTGACAAATTTGAAGACATGCTAATTTTACAAAAATATTTGCTTACAGCTCCAGCTCAGCTGCTCCTCCAATTGCATGCAATTCTGGACGCCTAGCTCTCCCAGCTCCTACTCAAAGTGGAGTTCGACCAACTGCTCAAGAGACAAGGTAAGAGTTCCACCAACTACTTCCAATAAGTTTTTTTTTATTTGTATGTCTTTCACTATCATAAGACAAATTCATTTACAAAACCTACTAAATGTAATCATGTTATGCTTCTTACAGTGTTGCTGGAATTGCAAGTTCATCTACGAGCTGGAGTGCTCCTGTACCCACACCTCCCACACCTGGACGCACATCAACATTTATTGACATTAGCGGACAAGTGTACATCAACAGCGAGAGTCATTTAGACCACCTATCAGAATTATGGGTAGAAGCGGAGAAAGCATACTACACAGCTCTGGAGAGAAGAAATTGTAATGCTCACCAAGTCGCTGACAGTGATCCACATAGCCGATTGTTCTGGCGAGCCATCCAAGAATTGGAGACAACAGTGTTACAGGGAGCTGAAAAGCAGCAACCAGAGATCGAGTCCATCACAAGACAACTCATGAAGTGCAGAAACAATCGCATGGGACTAACATGTCTAGAGAGTGATTTGGTGAAATTCACAGAAGAAGATACTGTGCGGGAGATAGCAATGTATACGGCTGCAGACATCAGGAGGGAATTTGAGTCTAATGCTAGACCGTTCTGGAGAGAATGGGAAGAATTCGGATGGTTAGTTCACTTACTTCCAGGTGATGCACTTTGCAAGGAGCACTCCCTCTTGATTTTGCAAACCTATGGTGAACAAGGCACAGAGCACATTAACATGTTAGATGAAGTATATAACCTTCCTTCTAACAAGAGAATCAGCAAGAGTTTGTTGAGGTTAATGTGCAAATCAAGAAATGGAAGAATGAACGAAAACCTTGGGGAGGAAGATCTTATTCAGAAAAGGGAAGCAGTGGAGGCAGCACTATTGGCATTCCAGAGATACTACATTGAGAAGAAAGTGTTCTTCCCTTTCAAATTCTACTGCGACTCTTCATCCTTGGTACCTGAAGAAATCATTAAGGTAAATTGTAGAATCACTTAGAAAATATAATGTCAACAACAGTTGACAAAAATGATATACTAAAAACAATGTTTGTACTTGAATTCAGGTACATCAAGGAAAGGAATACAAGGCTTTCTCTGAGAAATGGAACGATGTAGTTCTGGAGAACAAAGCCTGCTTCAACGTGAAGATCAAATTCGTCCACAAGAGCGGGATAAAAGAGAAGCAAACAATTGATGTGGATGGATTAAGAAACGCTTGGCTTACCTCATGCTGGAAGCAGTTTGTCTCCTATCAGTTTGTAAGTCCCCACCATCTGAACCTACAATTCAACAGTGAAACATGATTTCAGAGAATATTTCTTAGGGTCCAGGGAATATTTCTTAGGATTTAGGGAATATTTCCCAGGGTACAAGGAATCATCCCTGAGGTCCAAGGAATCATTCCGGAGGTCCCAGTCATTTGTCTAAAATCTATTTCAAATTAGAAGATTTGAACAAATCAAGTACTGAATACAATTTGTGCTATGGACAGAATTACAGCGAGATTTTCGAGTATCCAAACAATCGGGAAGGAACGATTCTACACCCATTAAAAGATGGAGATATCATCGCACCTAAGAGACAACTTGATGTGGTATGTATTACTTATGTTCAATTTGAATATTTCAGTATTCAAACTTCATTGCTGAATATATTTACTGAATTTCAAATCAATGCAGGCACCCATGTTGGGACACCTGATCTGGAGTATCGCGTTCAATAACTTGGAGGTTAATCGCCCATTCACATTTTCTACGCTGCTCATGATGTGTGACATGGTTCCTGAGGATTTATTAAGTATTGACCAACAGTTACGATGGTCTTTGGAGAGGGACTTTCGATTATGCTTCCCCACAAAATGGAATATCCTGAAACAACTAAGGAAGTCGTATGAAGAGGCATCAGCACTAGTCACTCACCTTTGTGACGAGGAGATAGACGACAGCCTAGGTTGGTCATTTCAGAACTTCGTGATCGATGAAGGCAACTGGAGCTCCGAGGTTGAAGGGAAGATCGGTGCAATCATCTGGACACATTTGTTCAAAGACAGGGCGTTAGTGGGTGCAGCATTGAGAGAAGGATTCTTCATGAGCGTGGAGACAGCTCCAATTTCGCCTGTGGAGAAAGCTAATTTTCTAGCAGACTTGGCTCTACTAAACCCTGAGTGTTTGAAGATCATTTTTTCAGGGGCCTGCTCTGTGGATGCTACAGAGTTCATGAAGGTTGTTCACTTCAGGGCGTCTATTGCACATCAACAACAAGTATGGTTTGAAACAGCCGTTCATAGCATGACTAACATGGAGAGGACAAGATTGGCTGTTTTTATTACAGGGAAAGAGTACTTCAGCAATGCAAACATCACAGTTGAGTTATTGGCTAGAGACGACGAACCTTGTGTACAAGCGAGCACGTGCTTCACCACCCTTCTTCTGCCGCCATACAAATCCCTGCAAAGTATGTTGCGGAAAATCAACATCTCAACTATGGACACTAGTTATGGACGCCCATAGAATTTGATATTTTCATACAACATAGAGTTAGATGAGTTGTTGGATAGCTCTCAAACTACAACTCTATGATTTTTCTCTAAATGCTATGTTAAAAGATGTCATGATGTGAACAATAAATTTTGGTATAGAACAGCAGAGTTCAAAGGATACCGACCGGGTTGCGTCTTTCTCAACCCAAGGACTGAAGACCAGAAAAATTCGAATACGATGTCGCCCGTGAGCTTTACCGTGAAAGTTTTTAACTGCAACATGATAATTGCTATCAATCTCGACTGTATGGAAGTTTTCATTGTATAGAATCAGCTCAAAGGAGACTAATATTCATCTTGGTTGATCTCATGTGCAAACTCTCACTTCACTTCCAAGGACAACTAAAACTACCTTGAATTGAGTTTAAAGACCACCGAGCTCTTCTATGATCAAACAACTATAATAAAAGAAAACCACCAAGCTCTTCCATACCCAATCCAACAACTCTAATACAAAAACAATCAGCTCTTCTACCAATCCAATAACTATATAGAGTAAAAAACAGTACCACAATAAATCAGAAGAGGAGGAACCTTCAAACTCTAGAAACACAGGCTCCACAAGCTCTCCAATCAATCCAATACCCATATGGAGCTAAAAAAACGGTACCACAATAGACCAAAAGAGGAGGTATCTTCAAGCTCCAGAAACACAGATTTTCCACAACAAATGAGGTGATGAGAAGAACCAACCTGGATAAGTAACAGTAGTGCCATTTAGGGCCTGTGAGACACTAGTGTACCGAGCACTCCAGGTGGACTGATTCTTGGCCTCAACCAGCTGTGTCTGGGCCAGGAACGTGTAGAAGCTGCGAATGGAGTAGAGAGGATTAATTGTGGTGAGGGGCTCCAGCAGCTCGAAGGTGCCCTTGGTGTTGGACAGGACCTCGAATAGCATGGTTAGGCGCAGGAATGGATTCGGGTCAGTCTGGCGCGGCAGCTTGTACACGATGATCTTCACTTTTGAGTCAAAGGTGGTCGTCGTGGGAAAGATGGTGGCGTCTAATGGCGCGAACTGACCGTCTGTGAAGATCACTATCACCTGTGCAAGAAAATTAGAACTGTTCTTTGTATAGCAAGGCAAAGATACCATGATTATTGTACTCTTTTTTCAATTTTAATTAGTAATGTCTACACTTAATAGCTAAAAATATCTAAACGTCATATTCGTTAAATTGAGACTTTTTGCAGTCTCAATTTTATCCTCGACTCAAGGATAAACCCCTTTATCTCTTTACTAGTATTTTTTTATAAATAAATCACAACACCAGCTTTTAGATTTTCATTATAGAATTACTATTTGAGCATTATTTATTTTTTGTTGTAGTCATTATTTTTTTAAATGAATTTTCAAGAACTAGCATTTTGTCTCAAAATCTCTGAAAAGTCTCAATTTAATGAATATGGCCATTCTATAGTCAGCTCAAAGACAAAAAAGTATTTTGTGAAGTCGCCCAAAGTTTTAATGAACTTCTCTTTACTGAACTAATGTTTTAGATTCTGATTTAATTTTTGTTGTTATAAAGTTTATGATTCTTAACCCTGCTCACTCCTCACTCTTAATAGCCATTAAATCATTGGAAGAGCTTCGTGGTGAATCCTTATTGGTGGTCTCTAAACCAAGGCAAAGCAGTTACAGTGAGAGTGAAGAAAGAGTTTGCACAAAGTCAATCATGAATACTAGTCGCTTTTCTCTAATAGAGAGCTATTCACGGGTGGATTTCACTGTGAGAAAAAGTGGGCGTATCTTACTCAATTTTGGGTGACTTTAGAAGGAACTGTAGTGTGTTATGTTACTCACCGTCAAGGCGGATCCGAGCGTGCATCAATTTGTGCGCTAGTGGATCCTGTTAATAATCTGCACGCTCTGCACGCCCAAATAACACATAAAATGCTGGTCAGATTTTAATGTTGAAGTTTGAGAACGTGGTGTAAACTAATTTACGCTTGCCAAGATGCATGTTAAGAAAGGGCTACCAAGGAAAACACTGCCAATAAATGTAATTTTCTGGGAGCAAAGCATTGTTGACATACAAGCATGATCTCAAAACAAAGTACATACCTGGGTAATCCTAAAAGAACAAGAATTGTTGTCACCTTGCAATGGCGTGGCATTTTCCGCATTTCTACCATAGGGTAGCCGCTATGAATACCTGCGTTGTATATTTGTTCCAAAAATCATCCAGATTAATAAAAGGAGTAGGTAATGCAGGTCCTTCGCTTAAATTAACTAGTTCAAGAAAAGGGTAAATGACAGTTGCAAAAGCATGACAGGAAACATCACATTAGAAGAATTCCTACAACATTTCATCGAAATGGAAAAAATTATTAAAAAGTAGAAGTCCGGTTTTCTTACAGGAAGGATATGCTGTTCTGACAAAGAAAGACCTCGCGTTTTTGGAGCGTGAGTGTGTCCCTGCATAGTGTTCGCTAGATCAAAGTCCAGGCTGCATAAAAGGAACCAGAACTGAGAAACGGATATTAAGGTCCAAACTATAAATCCTGATTTGAACAAAAGAGAGTTCACATCAAAGTGGAAGAACTTCTTACATCTTTCTCAACTTCATGGGCGTTGTTGAGGGCCTCTTGCTCCACCAAAAGCATGGGTACTTCTTGTTCAATAGGCATTCCCAGGGTCACTCTGTAGTATTTCAGTATGTCAAGGTATAGAGGCTGGCAATCCTTGGTCGCCATCACTGCATCCTTCAAGCTCCTGTAGCACTTGCCACACACCTTCCTTCCATCCTTCAAGCTCTTGTACCGTTCATCAACTGGTTGCAAAATCATCAAAAAAAAACTCCCCATCTAAACCCTAAACCTGCACCACCTTCTGGCCCTTGCAGGCTTGCACTGCCCTTACACTTACCTTCTCGCTGATGGTCTCGCCTGAGCCGCAGCAGTCAGAGCAAACATATTGAATCTCTTGAATCATGTTGAGGCCCAGCTGCCAGATGGACACCTTCACGCCTGAACCCTGACACCCTGCGCACCAACTCGATGCACCCGTCTTCAATCTTTTCCTGGACAATCAATTACATTGGAACCTTAGGAGCTGGAAAGTTTTCCACAGTGCAATCCACCTCACGTTTCACTTAAGGATTGGTAATGACCACATGAACTTCTTCTAATGCATTTGGAATGCACGTTCTTATCCCATGCATGCAAGACTGCGGAAACACGCTCGGCACCCAGTTCCTAATCAATCACGCACCATTGCACATCTCGCACACCCCCATCACAACAACCAAAAACACAGACACACACATGAACGTCCAAATCCCCGAAAAACCACGCGGATCCGTGATGCCGCACCTGCGAAAGGGTTGCCGCCACCCTCGAAGAAAGACTCGAAAATGTCGAATGGATTGTGCGAGGCACCGCCTTGAGAGCGTCCTCCCCATGCTGATCGTAAATCTCCCTCTTCTCGGGATCACTCAGCACTTCGTACTCCTGGGCGAGCTCCTTGAACTACGCACACCAAACAATTCACGCCCCATCGATCAACATAACATACCTACACCGCCTTCTCCATGACGACAAGGGGAAATCAGTAGATCCGGCGACGACCACCCCCCAGTGAACATAAAAACGACGTCTTTCAGAGCAAGAGAGACTTCACCCGCCAATCTCGATTAAAAGCGGAGCACAAATCCGATAGGGCCACAGGAGGCACCAATTCAACACATCCGCGACGCAGAAGCGGGACGCATGAGCAAAGCTACATAAACCATGACGACACTACATAAACCATGACGACACTACATAAACCAATACAAACCACAACACATCAACAGACCTTTCAGATCTCGCTCCACCGATCCAACTTAACCATGCATTGAAGCAGAACTCGAGCAGAGAGAGAGCACGCTAGGGTTAAGACCGACAACAACGCAAACGCATCTAACAGACCTTTCAAATCTCGCTTCACCAATCGAACTTCACCGTGCATTAAAGCAAAACTTGCGCAGAGAGAGACATAGCACGCTAGGGTTAAGACCGACAACAACGAAAACGCATCTAACACATAAAGACAGAGGTGGAGACGCAACTGATGTCCACTGCCGCAGCCTGCAACGTAGAGAGTGAAACTTAGAGAGTGAGGAGTGCGGCAAGAGAGCGAAGAGTGTGGCGCTGGAATGCGGTGAGAGGATGCGGCCCAAAGCTCAGGGTTTGGGGTGTTGTCCTCACCTGAAACAGATGGGCGGAGACGATGAACTCACACGAACGGTATAGATGAATCGCCGGGCAGACGGGATGTATTTTGGTAGAAATCTAATGTTGTACCCATACGAATACAAGTTGATACCCTGTTGAAATATACTAACCAGCTAATATCCGCTTGTGGGATAGAATCTTCTCAGTGTTCATCGAATCTTTCCCGGGGTACATAGCATCTTCCCAAGGTACATTGAATCTTTCCCGTGGTATAAAGCATCTTTCCCAGGGTATAGAGAATGTTACCGGGGGTAACGGGAATCTTCCCCACGGTACCAAGAAATGTCAATTCCTAGCCTTTTTGGCATTCCATACCCGCGTCCCGGTCTCGGACTGTGGCGGAGTTCATTCTCTCCGCCGGTTACCAGGTCATCTTGGCATTTACTGCGCTTCCCTGCTCCTTTTTGCCCTCTTCCTTCTTCCTCTTTCCCGGAACCTTGTTACTTTTTTACATGTTCTTGTGAGAGTTGGACTTAGGGCCGGTTTATACTTGGGGCCGGATTAAAGGCCGGTCGGAACTCTCCAAGTTTCAACCTATAGGATCTTTCAATCTCTCAAAATCCAACCCAAGAGCTTTATACTTGGGGCCGGCCGGAACCACATTTCATCCTACGTGTCGCCTTAGGTGGCATGGTTTTGGCGCCAAACCATCCGGCCCCAAGGGAGCAATTGGGACGAGGTTTGGGGTGGCCCAAACTTCCATCTAGGGCCGGATTCGGTTCCTCCGTTGGATCCTTCAAATCGTTACCGTCAATTAATAAAAAGTTTATTTTTTATTTTTTATTTTATTTTTTATTTTGAAAAAAAAAAATTGAAAAAATTAATTTTCTATTTCGATTTTTTTTAAATCATTATTTTATTTTATTTTTTAAAAAGTTAAAATACTCCTTCCATTTGGATATGCATCCAAAAATAGGGATTTGGCCAAATAAAATAAATAAAACTCTTTTTTCCAATAGTCAAAATAGGAAGAGGAATTAGAAGTTGCATATATATGAAAAAAGAACTCTCTTTTATTTTAGACCTATAAAAAATAAGAGAAAAGGGAATTTTTTTATGAAAATAGAAAACATACTCTTATTTATTTATTTATTTATTTAAAATGTAGTAAGGAAAGAAAACATGTAAAGTTAATATATGAAACCTATTTTTCTTTAAACTAGGAAAGAAACAAAGACAAAAGCTTGACACATGTGCTTCTATAATTTTTAGTTGAGCCTTATGAAAATCTAAGACACTTAAAAATTGGAAATTTAGCACTAGAATCCGGCCCCAACACTTTACATTGACTAGGGCCAAGATGATGAATTTGAAATCCGGCCCTAGAATCCGGCCTCAATGCTTTACATTATTTGGGGCCGGATGGAAGAATTGGGGTCGGATTGAAGGCCGGATTGAAGGCAAATTGGGCTGGCCTTCCATCCAACCCCAGGCCTAATGTAAACCGGCCCTTAGACTCATCTTTCTATAAGTTATTATGCAGTTAACTTATAATCTCAACTAACTGTAACCTTGGCTTACTTACAACCATTGTTGGTAGTCTCATTTGTATCAACCTCACTCCGCCTATAAAGTAGGATGACAATTGTGCCTTTGAACGAGTAGGTGAATGGAGGTGCAATCGGGCTAAAGTCATCAAGCCCAATACTACCTTTTGACCTCTACTATGTTTTTACCACCTCCATCCACCAGTGCCATATTTGGCTATAACTTATGGGAGGCACTCAGTGTCCATTAAATTCTAAAACAAGGTCAAAATTGGAAGTTGCAATGTCTACTTTCATTTTGATGATGTGATTGCATGTTTTTCATGATTTTACTACAAATTTAAAGTATATATTTGAAGTAAGGTCAATTTCAAGTTTAAGAAATCATATCAAATATAGCTCTAAAACATTTGATTTGGAAGAAATGTGCATAGTTCTAACCACCAACATTTTTATATTTTATGTACTTCTTATTATAATGGCAAAGCTTTGGTGACTGATAAGGAAGTCTTTCTTTGATGGAAAAACATAAATCAAGATGAAGCGATCGCCTTGGATATACTACTAAGCATCTATTTAATTTCAATATTCCATATAGTATTATAATTATGATAATTAATCATATGTTTATATATTTTATTGTATTTTTGTAGCATTGTAACTTAGAACCACAATACAATTGTCATTGATGAGTTTAATAAGGGTTTAGACACAATATCATAAATAATTTTACAAACAAGTGTAATATTTTGTAAACATGGCGTGTAAAGAAAGATCGATAACCACAAGAGATCGAGAGTCCTAACCAACATCAAATTAACAAAAAACATACACTAAAACAAGTATACGTAGTACACTCTCAAATGCCCCCCCTAACGGATAAAACGACCTTTTATCCAGCTAGGACCAAACAACACTAAGAAGACTAAACGTCACGTTGATGTCTGCAGCAACTGTACGCATCCAATTGATGATGTCGCCGGTTGTCGAATCAACAAGCATATGGGAAGAATCAATAGGTTGAAGATGTCAATATTGGAAGAATCAATAGGTTGGTAGACACCGCTACGAATACAAACATACTGTAAGGTATCACAGTGCTAAGGCATGGACAAGTTCTCCATGGCCATGGGTATGGCCCGCTTAATG
This sequence comes from Bryoerythrophyllum caledonicum, assembly GCA_963971425.1. Lineage (NCBI taxonomy): Eukaryota > Viridiplantae > Streptophyta > Bryopsida > Pottiales > Pottiaceae > Bryoerythrophyllum > Bryoerythrophyllum caledonicum. Next base: position 35,262,228 of record OZ020515.1, on the reverse strand, counting down.
AAACTCCACTCAATCCGGTAGGCAGTAGGCCTAGACCTCAAGATTGTCCAAATCCACAACCGGAGCCAACTTCTGACAAAAGGAACTAGGTAAAATTGGTTGCCGCCTGTACAATAAGTGACATGGACTAAAAGCAACCAGTCAAGCTTGCCGGCTAAACTTGTACTCCATGGCGATCCATAGTATCATCAAATTTCAATCACTGTGGCCACCATGAAGTTATCTATCTTTCGTAGGCCTCCTCTTCACAGTCTGAACCATACGCTCAGCCAAAATATTTGCTTCAAGCTGATTTCGAGAAGTACTCCAATAGTCAATGAAAGCCTTGGTACACAAAGCTTCAAAAGCCCCAAGGAACTTAAGGTCCTAGACCGTCAAAATCTCAGTTAAGGCTCCAAAACAAGCCAACACTGGGTCAAGGAATGCCATGGCCACCTACTCTGAAGAGTTATGCGGAAGAGCCACGAGCTCAGTCCACTTGCTGAAATGCTCCACCATCACCAAGACATACTTAGCTTCGCATGGAGTCATGACAAGTGGATCAACAAAGTCCATTGACCAGCGGTATCCTATCCCATAATAGGCAAAGGCTGCAACTGCGGTTACAAGGTGTTGAAGGTGGATCTATCCCGATCACATACTTCACATCGAGAAACATATGTGGCGATCTGCTGATATATACCGATCCACCAAAATGGGTTGTGCAACATCATATGAGTCCGCCGCACAACAAAATATCCTTGGTCTTTGTGTACTTGCCTTACCAATGATGCCCTCCGATCTGGCATGGGAATCATGCGCCTAGTCCCATCCGGCCACATCCGAAATAGAAGGCCGTTCTCCTAAAGAAACATTGCTAATCGGCGCCCAACTAAATCATGCTCTATAGCAAAAAGAATAGGGAAAAGTATCTAATGTCGATGCTGATGCAAGACTGAACCCTTTCCTACACATTGCTGACAACTTGGGCCCTATTCGGTTCCTCATCCGTTGCCAAATCACGCAACGTCAATGTGGAGCCAAACATCAACGTGAGGTAAACCGCTCCATGCCACCCTAGGACTGGCTTCTTATCACAGTCTCCATGTCACCCGACACCAGTCAGATTCCCCTCCGAGGGACTTGGATGCGAGATAAACCATCCGCTTCCAAGTTCGTAATGTCGGCCTAATGTACAACCTCAAAGTCATATTCCTGATGCAACATAGCCAATCTAACAAGCCTGCCAATAAGCTTGTCAGACTCCATGAGCTAGTTCAAAGGGTGATGGTCGCTCACCAACGTGAAACATTGCCCATACAAGTAAGGCTTAAAATGGGCTATGGCCCATATTGCGCCCAAAGCCTCCTCCTCATAGGACAAATAGTTGGACTCCGCATTGTTGTTGCTCTTAGAAGAAAACGCCACAACGTACTTCCATTCCTCATCATCCTTTTGAGTCAACACAGCCCCTAATCTCACAGCACTCATGTCTGTAGGCAATTGAAATGGTCATGTAGCATCTTGGCGCCGCAACATAGGCGTTGAACCAAGCTTCATCTTTAAAGTAGCAAACGCTTGCTGCTGCTCTTGTCCCCAAGTCCATGGTTGATCCTTCCTTGTGAGAATAGTCAACGGCTTAGCAATCAAGCTAAAGTTTTTAACAAATTGGTGATAGTAATTTGCCAAGCCAAAAAAAGCTCCAAGTCGTGACACTTTGGTTGGGGCACAAACCTTTGCAACACATTCACCTTGGCTTGTTGTACGCCAAGATCCCCTGGAACAATCATATGTTCTAAATATAGTAACCAATCGTAAAAGAACTTGCGCTTGCCATCGTTCAAGCGCAATCTGCATTGCCATAATCACTCGAACACCGCTTGAAGATGCCTCACATGCTCATGTGGGCTACTACTAAAAATGAAAACATCATCAATGTAGCATCGGGCAAACAGTAAACTGGTCAACACCTTGTCCATCACCCTTTGAAACTTAGTGGGTGCGTTTTTTAGGCCAAATGGGAGAAACTTTCAATGATAGAGTTGATCTCTCCCATCCTGATCAACTTCTGAAAATGCAGTCTTCACCCAGCCATCTTCCATTAATGGTAGTTGGTGGTACCTAGACCGCAAATCTAGAGTACTAATACTATAGCGTGGCCCACCGCATCAAACAACTGCTCTAGTGTGGGCAAAAGATACCGGTGTGACTCGGTCTTACGATTGGTTGGCCTATAACCCGGCTTGTAGTGGCGGCCTACAATGACCATAATGGCAGCATATAATGACTACAATGGCCTATAATTTGGCCTATAATGACTTTGCATTAAACATTGGCGTTGGAAGATCGGGTTGTCCTCCAATTGAATGTGAATTGGCTTGCCTCTTTACTCCTCTGAATCATGGAGACTAAAGGCAAAACAACTACGATATAAACATATGAATGCTCGTATCCTTCATGCCTCGGCATTGATAGAATGTAATCCCAAATCCAAAGGACAATCATCAAATTTTGTACTCGCCTTCTACACCGTAGCAAAGTCACGCCTTATCGGCACGGGCAGTGATTACTACTTAGTAGCAGAGAAGGCATTCATGCCTCACGCTCCTCACTCACGGGATCCACAAAAAATCTTGTGTTGTGATGATAAAATCGGGAAAAGATATCTTGGGCATCTTTTCAACCAAAGTCCTCGGCCAAGGCTACAAAGACACGTTGAGCACACTGTCTCCTTAGTTGCATGCCACTTCAAACAAAAAAAAGCTCCGCTTCCTTGATCAATGTGAGATGTAGACAGCCGCCTTAAGACCATTAGAGATTGCTCCCAGCACACGTGGATGGTCACGCAAATGGCGCTCAATGGCAAAACATAGGCCACACATCAAACAAGAGTGTTGAGATCAATGGCTTAATCCAACAAATAACGTCACTGACCCTCAGAGATATTTGGTGCGGCGGTGGTGCCTGTCAAAAAGTCCATTGCCCGCTCGTTCTCATTGGCCAAAGGCTCCTCAAAAGTTTTGAATTTCAAACCATATCTAGACCGCGTGTTCTAAAGGCAAAAGACCCTCGGTAGCACATGAACGTGGGAAATGCCCTCCGAGTGAAATTGACGCGGTTCACCACCGCCGATGGTGGCTCATCATCCTTGATAACCTCCGTAGAAACTCGGTGGTTGTCCAGGATGTCATCGAACTCACGGCGCACAGCCCGTTGCACTTGAGCAAGTGCAGAGGTGATCGTTGCCAATGATGTCATGTTGGTCCAAATCCAACATGGCCAATGGGTGTAGGAGCCCAACGCCGCCACATCTACAAACGTGGGGGACCGAGAAGGTGATGGATGTATGCCCCATGCTCACGCACCTTTGTCCGTGTATCCCCCATCCTCACGCACCTTGGTCAGTGTGTCCCTCAATAGGAATACATTCTCAAAAATGTACCTCGGTAGCTTCGATTGGTGGATAATCGAGTACTTGACGAGCCTGAGCAAATCCGCAAAGAGCCCTGACCATGGATCATCCAAGCCATGGCCGCTGCTCGCCTATGAATGGCCTTGGTAAGGCCATCTGGCAATCACCAAGTCCACTCGAATTAATCAGCACATATCATCCTCACTGATCAATGTCACATCAAGTAGAGTTTGCCAAAACACCCGCGAATGGCAGTAGGTGGTAACTACTAGAGATACAACGCCTAATGACGTTGAATGTGGTGGTGAGCGGCACGGTTGGCTGCAAAGCCACTATCCAAATAGATGAACCGCCGTACATTGAGCCCGACCTCTAACACAACCGCCAACCTTGTACCAATACCGGCAAATAGCTCTACGAGGGTAATACCCTCATCTGGAGGTTGCTAGTGGATAGGGTCAACTAACAGTGGAGTGGAAGAGTCCACTGAAAAGTGTGGAACATATAGAACGTCCACAATCTCACGATTGTGACCAATGAGCTCCAACTCGGTCTCCAAAGAGGAAGTGGATCCTTGCAATGACGTGCAAAAATCTCCACTAGTAGACTAGTGAGCCCCAACACGTAATTTTGCAACCCCCAACATAAAAGCATATGTTTCTTCCAAAAGCATAGTACCATATTGCAAATTGGATGCCAAAGCAATGCACCCGAACATAGCATTCGCCATAGAAGTCACCGCGCCAGCTCCGAAGACAACTAGAAAGATATTTCTATAATCACCGGCAGACCACCCAGGCTGAATCCAGGCCGCCTAAATGTTTAATTATCCACCCCGAAACCGAGTCAATAAATCGTTTGCATATCCACCAAAATGTCATAGTTGGTGGCGCCAGTCACAACGCACTGGAGAGATACGTGAGAGAACAATGGACCAGATTTCATGCCGAACATCAACTACAACGGATGTCGGGTGTATCCCATGGCCTTCTCCGTGCTACTCACCGATGTAACAATCGTAAATAGGCGAGGCTTGAGATTCGAAGCACCTAGACCCAAATCCTGGGTTGGCTGCTTGCCAATCATTACTAGCTGAGCTCCGGAGTTCAACATAACACGTAGGGAAGCTCGAGTGGTGTTGCCGTCTGTAGTACCAACCACCATGACTTCGTCATTGTTCACCAAGCATATTATCCTTGGACGCACACAACATCGCTCTCGTGTTGATTGGGCCGCAACGTCAGGCAAATAAACCACTCAACAGATCAAGGACTTATCCCTGGAGGATTGCTCTATAAGTGTGGAAGTAGTATTGGCTTCAAATGCGGAAATAGCCTCACCCGCCAACTTGGCGCACATTGCCACCAAATCTTCCTTAGTAGGTGGAGCCATCACTGCTTTCGACACCTTCAACGATAGCATAGGCACCTTGCCCTCCAACATACTACCCGCTAAGTGGAATACATCAAATGGTTGACAATCCGATGTCAGAAAGTCCACACCAGCAAACATCGGCAACTGCAACACTTTTTGCTCCAAGGTGTGTGCGGCATCTCTATGAGTAGAAGATACGCGTACGACTGGGATTGGAGTGGGAGCGGTAGTAGAAGTAGCCGCATCCGCAATGTTGAAAGAAAGAGGTAGGTGGGACTGACAAATATGCTCCAACAAATCCGTAAGGCGTGGACGACCGCTACTACCCGGCACAATGGAAGATGGTGCGACCGCCCGTGCGCTAGTTTGCCCACGAGTGGCAACTATAGCCACCATTGTTCCCGAAGCGCCATGCAAGTAGCGATCTAAGACTGAAGATGAGCCATGACCATTCACTAGAGGTCGTATGTTTGCCACCTGCCCCATAGAAGCCATTGCGCCCATCGGTTTCTTCAGTTCCATCTATTTGGCCTACACTGTGTTGACAACATCCGAACTAGCAGCTGAAGATCCTAGGCGCTTCTCTGGGTAAAAAGAAAGACAATTCTCATCACTATCGCCCGACTGGCCGTAGTGTGAGCATGTCACGTTCTTCTTCTCGTTGCCCCGAGCCTTGTCTATAGGCTTGGCCGCCTCAATCTTAGGCTTGGCCTTCTCCACTCGTGCCCCTTCGTCATGATACACTTAGGGTCTCCCTTTGTGTGACCAGCTTCCCGACAGGCACAACAATAAACAACATTTTCAGGTTGTGCCTCCGCCAAGCTCCAAGTTGTGGTGGCAAGCTTCTTGGGCTTAGAAAGGTCCATCAATGCCATGTCCAAATCCGTGGCCTCGCTTACGCCTAGCGCTCTATCAAGCACCTCCACCTTGGCAAACGCCTGTGCCAAAGTGGCATTCCCGTGTTACTGAAAAAATAGATGCCATAAATTGCGTCATAGGATTATAGGTTGGCAAATTGCCAACCGCCTTCAATGTTGTAGGTGTTGCCACGGCCAAACGTGACATGGCCCCTATGCCGGACCATTCGGCCACAACGGCAACGCTCTTGCACCTAGAGCCCTCACCGAGGAAACCCTCTTCGACATTGGGCTCCTCGGTGGAAGTCAAGAGTTGGCCAACCGCACTCTCCTTGAGCGCAGTCTCTAACTCAACAAGTTGGCGCCAATACTTTTTAACAGGGCGCAATTGTGCGTCATGTTGTGTAGTCCACTTCTTAAATGAATGAGGGGCCTACGTCTCGAAATGTTGTAGCAAGAGCTCTAACGCATACCATTTGTTAAACAAGGGCGTCCGTTGGCGCTTTTCCTACATCCAGATCAAAAATTGGAGCCGCCAATCAAGTAGGGAGATGCTTCTAGTCCGTCCTGAGAACTTGTCTTGCACAACATGTGTGGGACTCCGTTCCCCCATGTTGCCGGAAGTTAACCTTAAATTCTGGCTAAAATTTAAAAAAATTAGTCAATTAGTTACTATAGTGTGTACTAGAATGCAGCCTATAAGGTTGATGTAAGAATAAAGTTGGATGGGCCAAACTGCAAACCCTAATGAAGCCTAAAATTGTTAAAAGCGAGGCCGGAGCAGTTACCGGAATTCCGGGGCAGTCAGTTATCCCGAACCGTCAGCCGGAACCGTCGCCATCAACTGTCGTCATGACTCCGTACTAACGGCCGGACTACTTAAGGCTGGGGTTCGGGGGGGGGAAAACTCTTTCTTCTACAATTCTTTCTCGCGTACTGGGGATTTGCGTTAGGGTTTTCTTCTTTTCTCTCTCTCTCTTACAGTTTTCTAAGTGCTAGCTATTAGATTTTGAAGTTTAGACGGTGAAATCAGACTTGCGTTCGTTAGGGAGAGCTTTTGTGAGGACGGTGCGCGCAGGGACTACCTTGAGAGACTGTGAGGTCGTAGGAATTTCCATGAAGTCTATACCAATGGCCAAGAAGAAACGGACGGGTAGAGATGGGCACGGCCGGAGAGACGAAGAGCCGGCAGTGGTGCTGCCACCCTTGGCCCACGTTCTTCCGGATATTCCAGAGGACCTGGACGAATTTAACCTCTTGAAGTCGAGCTTGAAGACTATGGGTTGTGGAGGTTTGCTCGAAGTCCCCTGGGGCATGCGGGAGGAGGTCTACGTCCGGGAACTCATAGCAGGGTTGTCATACTGGACGGACGTCCGGTACGCCCGTCCATCCGATTCGCCCGTCCGGTAGAGCTCTCGCCCGTCCGGGTAAGTCAACTGAGGGTTGACTTACCCACTAGGTAAAAAACAGGCGACGTGGCAGCCATGTTGGCACCACGTAGCTGCCACGTAGGAGAGGGTCATGTTTGAGTAGGATCGGGGACTAAAGGCAAGAGGGAGGTGGGGCGGAGACGTCCACATCCTGCCCGTGTGGGGCGGGGACGGCCCCGCCCTTGCCCATAAAGGGGCAGGGACGTCTCCGCCCCTTCATGAGTTAGTTAATAGTGTTTAACTATTGACACTATGTTGGTAAACTAAAATTTATGTTGACTATAGTATACACAAAATGTGAACCCATACACCAATTGCAAATGAGGCACTTAGTGTAGTGACATAACCGGACACTAAATGCCATTTACTACACTATGTATCAGTTTTTGTAGAAATTATAAATTTATTTCTTTCACTTGTGCACATTTAGTGTATCAATAGTGTATCAATTGTTATTTGTGTTTGAACAAATGCAAATCTCGGATTTAGAATTTAAGATTTGGACGTATCCAATTTTGATTAAAATATAACGTATGGCAATTGCCAATTACACATATTCTTCTACGAAGATGCCGTATTGCCTATTTAACCACCACATGCGAAACTAATGCAGCTAATTAACAAAAAACTATTGTCGGTAACAACATAGAGGCATAGTCTAGTTGTGGGGGGGTTTCATTAATGTGTCTAAAACATCTGGTACAGAAGACCGTTCTTCGAGCAGTTGTTTTTGCAACGCTGTAAGTTTTAGCTTCAAGTTTACATATTGCTCCGTGTTTTTGCTGGTGAAATACGAAGTGTCCCAATCTTCTTTCCAAATTTTTTCACAAATCCAACCCACCGCAAATGCATCTATTGCCTTGGAGTAGAGGTGTGACCGTTGCATGACTTCAAGCGAGTTGGTGGAGTCTTGCGGCCCAAAATTATAGGACAGTTCTGTTGCCACAAACCGTCGCCGCTCTCTCTCTTGTTGAAGCTCCTCCTTGAATTGAAAACCATACCTTGATGGCTCATTCTCCACAACCCGACTAGAAAGCCCCCAATCGCAAATTCCGATGTACACCGTATTGGGTTTCCACTCATCAAAGTGGAGCAAAACATTCGATGGAAAGATGTCATTGTTTATATAATTTGCGTCGTGGCATTTTCCCACAATGACAAGCAATGATAGCGCGAGGTTCACTCGATTTTGGCGGTAAGTTTTTACCCACCAAAGCTCTTGGCTTGACAACCCGGTATTCGGATGCATCTCAATCCGTTCAAATGGCAATGCTTCGTCCACTTTTGAGTCTAACTTCGACCAAAAAGAAGCCAGAGATCCCCCATTCCACCAGAGCGTGTACCCTTCCATAGTTTTCGGGTGGATGTACGCAAGTCTAATGATCCCTGGATGTACTACCGGACACCCTCCAGCCTCGTTGATGATGTTTCGGCGCTTCTCCCTCTCGTTGGTGTTGGTCAGAGTCGTTCCGGCTAAGTAAATCCAACTTGGAATGTTTTCCAATTTGGTTATCATCACCTTCTATACAACCCCATAGCCACCCACCGCGCTCTGCCCTGGCATTGGAATCACTTTAGCGCAACTTTCAAGCCACTTGAAAGTTCCACCAACGCAGTGAGCCAAAATTTGTTCCTCAATAGTCGCTTTCCAAGGAGCTAGTTTCTTCTTACGGGAAGAAGAGTACTGTTGAACGAAGCCCTGGATCATCCTCATCTTCGCCACTAGAGCGCGCTCCTCCAGGTTCCAGGTGCTCTCATCCTCCTTCTTCCCTGTGACGTAACACCAGTTCGCAACGATATTGGTGGTCAGTGCGGTCACTTGTGTGTCCAACCACTCCGAATGCAACCAATAATCTGAGAAATTATTAAATTTCTCAGATTTATCAAGGTTTGACATTAATTCGTGTCGCATGTCAACCGTCAACTTGTGGTATCCCTCTTCGTTGTGGGTCAAATAGCTCCTCGTCAACGCCCCTGTCATTCGATGCTTGTAAAACTCGACGGCAATCCCTCTACATTCAACCATGTATTTATGCGGGGGCATATCCGGATTTGGTGACTTCTTCCGCCTCTTCCCGCTCGATGACGACGAATTCAATGATCCCGAAGTCAACTCCGTGTTGGTGGACGGGAGAACCGTCTCATCAACATCATCCAAGTCCATAAATACTGGGCGCTTCTCCATCGACCTACTTCCTTCTCCCGCCATATGCGATTGTCAACTCCCTACCGTGGTCGAAATTCCAAGTTGATGGTTTTAAAAAAAACCGCAAAAAATCTGGGTACAATAAATAAGCCAAGCCCGATCACCCACCAAACTCACTTTCGGGCCGCAAAGCGAACTGACACGTGAGGCCTAGGGAGTGGACTTGGCAGAGAATAAGGACAAAAAGTCCCCTATTTATATGGTGTAGGGTTCCTTTTGCGAAGACGTCCCCGCCCTACCTAGGCAGGGCGGGGACGTCTCCGCCCCTGCCCAGTAAGGGGCGGAGACGTCCCTGTCCTATACGGGCAGGGGCGGAGACGTCCCCGTCCATGCCGCGGAGACGTCCCCGCCCCTGCCCGGGGACCCTAGACCAGTGCTTCGTCTATCGGCTATATAATATCGTGCACACCCCTAATTGTCCCCGCCTCACATACTCCCTCTTCATCCACCTCTTAATTGAGTTGGTTGTGGGCATCGTGTGAGGACTTCATCCATTCGCATCACATATATTATTCAGATTTTCACCACCGATGGCCACGCCGGTAAAAATGAATAAAGAAGAACGAGACAAGAGTCGACTACGATCGGGAAACAAACAGCGGAAGAGGTTGCATGTGCTTCGAAATCCTGTTAAATTGGCTTTTAAAGGTTGGGAAGAAGTTCCGGAGCCATGGTGTTTCGAGGATTGCGCAAACCTCATCGAGTGGTGCCATATCGACAAGGCTTTCCCGGAGGAGCGACACAATTATCACCGACGCTTTCACAAGGCAAATTTATGGAAGTGCACCGACGAGGCGTTCAAAAATCGGTGCATTGAAGTATACCAGGTCTTGTACGACATCCCTTATATCAAACGCAACGAAGTAAATCTCTTCCTTGCGCGAGGTGTCCATGCGGAGGTAAAGTTGGGCAAGAGGGTGGATTGGTCCACCTTGAAAGCCATGGGAGATAGCATAAGTGTTCCTTCTCCGGCGAATGGATTGATTCCAATGGGGACACGGAGGTATCCAGAAGGCGGATTGGGCAAATCGATGGCGAAGACTGAACCGGTCGACACGTACGAGACAGATCCCTCAAACACGGATACAGACTCTGACGGATCCCACGTTCCAATCACAAGGAGCCAAAGGACACAAGCGCGCACCAAACGAAGGAGGGCGGAACAAACGATTAACGTAGCCGTTAACAATATCGTTAATGAAGTTGGGGCTCAGGTACAATCCCCCGCGGTTGTTGATCAAACTTGAGAAGCCTCTACTGGTGCTATTTTTGCCAACACTATCCAAACCTTGCTGAACCAATTGGAAGGGAAGACAACAGAACTATTGTCATTGCGCGATGAGGTTCGCAAGTTGAGAGTTGATGTCAATGATAAAAACATTGTTATTGACCAGCAACGACGTGATATGGAGGAGCTCCGACTTGCCCTTCAAACTAGTACAATGACCACAGAAGATCGGAATCCACGACGGGAGGAAGAAGTGCTTGTACACGTGTCAACCCAAGACGATTCATTGTCGTTTGATGAGGCCCTTACAAACGCAGACAAAGCTATGGTCAACAAAGAAGAGGGTGTGGGGGGTGACGGCGGCAAAGAGCTTGCTAAAGCGCTTGAAGAGAATTCAAGACTACAAAGTCGCTTGGATGTGTTGGTAGAACATTACTATCAATGGAAGTTGGCATGCGTCTTCACGGTCGATCGGTCCCGGCAATTGGTGGCGGAATTCCAAAAAATCGACAACAACTATACCAAAAACAACCAGGAGAGGGTGTTTGGTTTGACATCGTGGGCCCACGTAGATGATCTTTTCAAGATGGATGAAATGGCGATGGTGAAAACCGCTGGTGGGCAAACAACCATCGATTGGTCCCGTTACAAATGGGATTTCAAAAAGGAGGTTTCATCTACCCTCGATCATCGGGGCAAACCCAGGTTATTGTGGCCACAACCTTCGAGCTTCGAATCCGACGATACGACTTGCTCAATTTGTCTAAACCCATTTGGTCCAGAAGGTGGGATGCATCTAGGCACTTGTGAGCACTTGTACCATCCATTTTCTTTGATTAGCTTGATGGTCGTACGCCGGCGGTGCTCATTGTGCAAGGCCCCTTTTCACGAGCGATTGTACGAACTTTTTGGATTAGTTCCATACATGCCCCCGCATTGGGAGTTCAATGTGACGAACGCTCATGATCAATCACATATGTGGGGAAAAGATTTGGTGTGGAGCTGGAAACTAAAGATGCACTCGTTGGATAAGATGCACCTCTCAAACGAGTGGGGTTGGGAAAGGGACCCGGAGCAAATTGTCCGGGTGTGCAACAAATTGATCCCGTTAAAGGACAAATACGGTCAGGGAAAACGAAATTTCTTCTACCAATGCTTTAATGGCCGTTGGGACGAGAACGGGGAGCAATTTCGTTTCGGACCTCATCCACGGCAATGGTTGTGGGCCGTTGACGGAGTTCGCATCACAGACGACAACGGGGATCGCATTTCTCACAACGTTGACCAACCAGATCCGCAAGAACTAAGACAATTATCGGAATCAGAGTGGAAAGAAATTTTCCGAAATGACGGAATCGACTTCTTGCTCGATGTGCACAGTCTTGGGACACGGCAAGCGCTCGACCACCTCATGCAATCCCAAATCCTAAGGGCCGTGTTGGATGAAGATGGACCAGCGAGGAGAACACGATCGGCGTCTCGTAGACTTGTATTGGGCTTAGATGAAGACCTCCCTATGCACGTAGGGGCACACGACAACGAGGCAGGGGCGAGTGGCACTACTAATAGCCCGATGAATATTGACTAGGTGTATTTTTTATTTTTGCGGTGTCAAGAGACAATTTTCTTACAATGCTTCATCTTTTAGCGTTTAATGTATTTTCCCATTTTCGTATCACATTATGGATACTAAAAAATACATGAATAGTACTGTCTACATTCTACTTGATAATAGTGGTGTTAATCTGTGTGATTATGGATGTGCTTAAGCCTCATAAGGATTTGTGCGTTTGTATTAAAAAAAATGGTGAGAACAAGTTTTAAACCTCCAAACATTTTTAATTCCTAAAGGACCAAGGCATTTTTGCACCAAAAACACTTCAAAATTGCCCGGCTATAGTATAATGCCTAATAAGGGAGACAAAACCTTTTTATTTCTACATCTAACCGTAGGATCACAATAAATACTTCTTTGTTAATGTCCCCACAAAATTTCATAAATTTTAACCACACGGATTGAAAGGCTTGCATAGCTCCCATGCTATTCACTGCTTGGTATCAAATTTTTGCACTAGATAAGGCCTAATTCCATTACTAATGGTAGTTTAGGATGATGTTAGTTCCTTATACACCAATTGTTAGAGGTAGAAAAAGGGTGTACCTTATTCAAGTCAACTATGCTGGTAGTGGAAGCTAAAAAATGGGCAAGTAACATTTTAGTTTTTAGATACTTGATATGTTTTAGATTGATGTATATTTATGGTCAATATGAAGGTCTACACCACATATTGTTGTGGAAAAAATCAAAAGTATAAAAAGTTAAAATCTCTAAGTTTTATGTGGTAAGACGTTTTTGTTTTTTGTACCTTGCCCGTTATATTTTTGGCAATATGTGAAAATCTTTGACTTGAGTTGAAGCGTTATTTTCCACTAAAGACATGGAATTTTTTTTTTAATTTGGAAGGAAATAATTTTCTACACTCTTATGTTTGCTCCAAAACTAATAGGGAGCTAATAAAGTTGTTCCTTATTAGAGAGCATGCCGTCAAAGTACAAGAGTTGTACTTTCCATTTCGCCTTCCTCCCTAGAACTAGGGAGAGACATAATCTGCATGTTATTTTAAGTGCATTAGGATCTTGTCGGAACCAAAAATAAATCAGCCCATATTTAATTGTGCACCCGCCTCATGGAGATGAGGAGTGCCTCGGCCAAGCAAGAGTGGCCTCAAACGCCTCCTTGGAAAGTTTTGTGAGGACGAACCCCCCCCCCAATTTACAAGCAAACGTCCCCGCCCTGCCCTGGTAGGGCGGAGACGTCTCCGCCCATACCCGGGCAGAGGCGGGGACGTCTCCGCCCCATACCTGGCAGGGGCAGGGACGTCTCCGTTCCTACCAAGGCAGGGGCGGGGACGTCTCCGCCCCATACCTAGGCAGGGGCGGAGACGTCTCCGCTCCACCGGATTACTATTTTAATGGAGGGGGACCTCATTTGTCCCCACCTCGCATACTCCTATCCACCATCTCTTCATTGAGCTGGATGTGGGCGTTGTGCGAGGTCTCATTCATCCATCCACGCCAGAATTTTGCATTCACACGTGCACACCATGTCTTCATCCGGACAATTGGCCAAGGAGGAGCGTGACAAGACCCGTGCAAGAGCAGGGAACGCCCATCGGAAGCGGTTGCACGTTCTTCGAAATCCCGAGAAGTTGGCTTTTGGAAGTTGGGAGGACGTAGTGGAGCCATGGAGTTTTGATGATTGCTCGAACTACATCGAGTGGTGCCACATCGACAAGGCTTTCCCAGAGGTGCGACACAACTATCACCGGCGCCTCCACAAGGCAAACTTGAAACATTGCATCGACGAGGCGTTTAAAAACCGATGCATCGAAGTTTACCAGGTGTTGCATGACGTCCCATTCGTCAAACGCAACGAAGTAAATCTCTTCATTGCGCGGGGTGTTCATGCGGAGGTGAAGTTGGGCAAGATAGTGGATTGGTCCACTTTGAAGTCGATGCCGGGGAAGGTAAAAATTCCTCGCCCTGAAAATGGAATAATTCCAATGGGATGGCGCAAGTATCCGGAAGGTGGATTGGGCAAGTTCATGACTGTGATGGACGACACACCTAGCTATGATACTAACACGTCAAGTGTAGATGATGACTCCGACGGAACCCACGTCCAAGTCGCGAGCGAAAAGGCACAAGCACGTGGTAGGCTGAGGAGGACCAAACGAGCCCTTCACCAACGTTACTATTGACTAGGAGTGTTTAAAGGTTTAGGACGTAGCAAATCAATTTTGTGAACAATACTTTTGCTCTAAACATTATATGGTTTTAAATATCCTTTTTGTTTGTAATGGTACAATTTATTTAGAGAACTTGCACATTACATTCTACTAGAGGCTTATACTACCCGTTATGGATGGGGACTTGCATAGCTCCCATGCTATCCACTACTTGGTTTATTTTTTTGCTTTCATGGTATGTGGTACATTCCTAATCTTTTGTGGGGCAATTGTGTTTAAATTATATATTTAGAGAACTTGCACATTACATTCTACTAGAAGCTTACACTACCCGTTATGGATGGGGACTTGCATAGCTCCCATGCTATCCACTACTTGGTTTATTAGGGAGCTAATAAAGGTGTTCATTATTGGAGAGCATGCGGTCAAAGGACAAAAGTAGTACTTTCCCGAAAGCCTTCCTTCGTAGACATAACCTGCGTCTAATTTTAAGTGCGTCGCAATCTTGTCGGAACCAAAAATAAGGTACCCTATATTAAAACCTCCACCCTCCTCATGGAGAGGAGGAGTGCCTAAGCACCCAAAATGCCCCAAAGGCCTCCTTCTCCTAGGTTGGGGAGACGTCCCAGCCCCTGCCCAAGTAAGGCCGGGGACGTCTCCGTCCTGCCCTGGTGGGGCGGAGACGTCCCCGCCCTTACCCGTGAAGGGGCGGGGACGTCTCCGCCCTTACCCGGGAGGGGCGGAGACGTCCCCGCCCTTACCCGGCAGGGGCGGGAACGTCTTCCCACAACAGGGCAGGGCGGAGACGTCCCCGCCCTTGGCACTTCAGGTCCCACCCGTTCTTGGCTCGTGTATAAAAGGTTCGGGGAGGGCCGATTGTCCTCACGCTTGTCACCTTGGCCTCTATCCCTTGGACCTCAATTCAATTTGAGCTCCTTGCGAGTCTACTTGGGTGGCAGGCGGCACTGGTGTGCGGCTGAGGTGATGTAAAAATTGGTTCAAGCATTGCACCAGCGCTATCAGACCTCACATTTTCACCTGATTCTATACTATAACTAGCTCCGGATTTTGGCTTAGACGGGACTTGCACATTATTTGGCATAAGCCGTGAATGCAATGGGAAGTCAAAGGAAGCAAACAAAAGAATGGGAACCTTGGTACAATTTTGGTGACAACGGGGGCAAAGTGAGTTGTGTTTCTGTAACTACACTTTTAGCTACAAACGTGAACGTGCGTTCGCTCACTTTGGATACGGCGCCAAGTCAGAGAGGTCGATTTGTCGTAGCCTACCTCCCTATGTGCGAAGTCGATTTGCCAATTGTGGAAACATTGTTCCGCAACAAATGACGGGCGGGGACATGAATGGCGGAGATTCAGGCCCGGGTGGTCCATCGAGGGCACCAACTATTGACACTTCAAGCCAATCCGATGCTCAAAATAATGTGGCGGGTGGGGTAACAAGTGGGCCTCAGGAAGGAGTGCCTAATCTCTCTGAAGGAAACGACCGCGAACATGTGTGAGGTGGTCTTACCGCCTCGAATTCCACTAGATCTGAGCAACTACATCAACAACGGATGCTTGATGCTTTTAACATTGCAAAGAGGAAGGAACTTGATGAGAAGTGGGCAAGTTTTTTCTATCAAGCGAATGTGCCTTTTAATGTGGCGCGAAATCAAGCGTTCATCGATGCAGTGAGGGCGACATCTGTGGCAAAGTTTGAGTACACTCCTCCTACATATCACCAGTTGAGGACTAGATTGATTGAACCTAAGAGGTTGCAAATTGAGAAAGAGATTGAAGCCAAAGTTGGTTTTGCCATCAAGAATTATGGGGTGTCGATGTGCACGGATGGTTGGAATGATGTCCATCGGAGGCCCCTCATGAATTTAATGATGTCGTGCCCCACTGGTGACGTATTCTTGGGGAGCATAGACACCAGTGGTGAGAAGAAGTCCATGCGGTATATAGCGGACCAAGTGAAAGTTTACATTGAGAAGGTTCCGAGAATGTGACACAGATTTGTACAGACAATGCTCCCAACATGCTTGGAGCGACGGATGATATTATTCTCACATACCCGCACATTCACAAGCAGGGGTGCATGGCACATGCATTGGATCTCATGTTGGAAGATTGGGCGAAGGTCCAAGAATTTAAAGATTTAATAGAGAGGGCAAAGAAATTGTGCAAATATATTGGAAACCACCATTCGACAATGGGAACACTTCGTGAGTTGAGTCCAAACCTGCATATTGCAGTGCCCACTGAAATCCGCTTTGCTTGTAATTTCCTTATGTTGGATCGATTGGTGCGACTCAAAGGAGTGTTGGAGCAGTTGAAAGACCACCCCCGTGTTGTAAACTACATTGCAACCCTACGGAACGAACAAAATGGAGAGCAAGCAGCAACCGCAGCGCGTAATGTGGTCCTCACCATCGAAGATATGGCCTTTTGGCAACGATGTCAGAATTACGTGCACATGACTGGGGATGTTTTGAAGGCATTGCGTGTGTTTGATGGCTGCGAACCAGCCATGGGTCGTGCGTGGCTCGTGATGCATAATTTGCGAGAACACGTGTACTCTTTGAGAGAGTCACCCTTTACTCTACGAGCTGACATAGCATCCACTCTTGAGCAATCTTTTGATGCCCGATGGCAAATGGTTTTTACCGATGTTCACTATGCCGGGGCTCTTTTGAATCCGTACCTCAAGGATAATGTGGCGCTTAGGGCTGACGGAATCGCACAAAGAGCATTGAATCGGGTTGTTCGCAAAATAATGGAGCTATTGGAAGTCTCATATGAGGACGTCCAATATGAGTTAACACAGTACGAGGAGGGCACAGGACCATATGGCCCTACCGAGGCATCTGACATCCGCCAGACAAAGCTTCAACTCCACCAATGGTGGGCCAGGATCGTAGACAAGGCATTGTCTAAAATAGTTGTTCGTATTCTAGCCCTTACGTGTTCAGCTAGCTCTTGCGAACGAAATTGGAGTATGTACTCGTTTGTCCACAACAAGAGCCGAAATCGATTAGCGGCAGAAAAGGCTGCGTCATTGGTGTATATTTATACCAATAGCCAATGCCTTCAACAAAGACCGGGGGCCGATCCTGTTCGATGGTACGATGCGAATATTCACTCGGAGGATTCCGACCCAGATGCCCTAGGGCCGGTCCCGGTGGGTGAACCTAATCGTGAATTTGATGTGTTGATAGCCGAGGAAGAGGAGGAGCACAATATGGCAACTCCCCGCACTCCGCTGGAGTACCGTGGACACCCTAATCTTTGGGCGGAAGGCGCCGATCATCTTGAGGAAACGAGAAACTATTACGGAGATGATGACGATGTGGAAGAAGAATTGGCTCAAGGTCGTTGGGGACCTTGGAATCAAAGTCCTCGTCGCAGTCCTTCGCCTCATTTTCATCAAAATGAGGGCATTCATGAAGTGCAACCTTTGTCTACTTCCTCTGAGAGCGACATCCGAAATGTGACTTACCTTGAAGAGCCTGAAACGGGGGGGGGCAATGTCGGGAATGTTCGCGACGAGGACAATTCCCCATCAGACTATGGTGGTGGAAATGGAGATGGCGACAACAACGGAGCGGGAGAGAACGCAGTAAATACTGCGACTCGAAACAACCAAGCATCGGTTGAAAACCGGTATGGCCAAGAGAGCCCTATTGCAATGGGTGCATCATTTCATAGCACTGGAGTCGTTCAAGGAGACTCTAACGCAAATGTTGTAAACACAACAATTGTAGGGACGACTCGAAGAAATGAAAGGGTTGTTAATCAGCGAAAGCGTTTTGACCCGGAATATGTAGACCCCGATGATGCTTTTGCATTCACAGAGGACCTTGAGCCACAACCATCTCCGGTTGTGGTGTTGCCTACGGTTATCAATGACCAGAATGTACCAACGCCGCCTTCCCGGAATTCCTCTTCTCCTAGAACGGCGAATGCCATGTATGGACCTTTTCAACGAAGTGTAGGCGTTGAGGGGATGGGTCTAAACACTTCCGCTACTACTACCAGAAATGGCAGACCCCCTTTGGCCGCTACAAGGACGCCTCTTCATCCAATGGGTCAATATATACAACCGAGTGCAAGGACTAATGCTCGTGGAGGGTCTAGAGGCCGTGGAGCGGCTAGAGGCCGTGAAGGAAGAAACAACGGCGAAGCATCCTCCTCAAGGCATCGTAGACGTCCCCTCCTTGGAATAGGGGCACGAGATCCGAACGTGGTTGTACAACCGTTTTTGGACACGTATGTTCCAGGACGCTCTTCAACAACTCCGGCATTTGTTGTTCCGAATCGAGAAATTCGTCCTACCAGCGGCCCAACCATAAATTCCGACGGCGATGATCCTCACGCACATCGACAAAAGAGATTCAGACGCTCGCGTTGCGATGGTGAAACAGTCGTCGAGCTTCGCAATGACAACTCAGAAATAGAGGGCTTTTGGACTACGGATAATAGCAATGGAGAATTCTCAGATGAGAGCAGTGAAGGAGTTGATGATGACAACCGTCCAGATTGCGATGAGGAACCAGATGATGATGATATCGTCCTTCGAGATGCGATTATGGGTGGCCCGTCCACCGAAGGAGTGCGCAGATCGGGCCGTTAGAATAATTAAAGGACAAGAAAAGTAACTACATATATGTATGCGAAATCAAGAGAGTTGTGATAATTCATAGAAGAAGCTAGGAGAGAAAAAGGTTTCTTAGATAACTACAAGATATTACTTGGTTTGGAAGTATGGGATTAGGGAATTGTTGCTTTATCGTATTACTTTTTAATGTAATAAACAGATTTTGCTTCCAGACATTAAGGCCTATCCGCTCAACGATGCAGGGGTGTGGACGCCTACATGAGGGGCGGGGACGTCCCCGCCCCAGCGGAGGCGTCTCCGCCCCTCATTGTGACGTCCCCGCCCCTCATGGAGACGTCCCCGCCCTAGTGCCACGGTGGCGTGACACGTCCGTATGTGACGTGGCGATCACAGTAAAAATTTCTTACTTGCCAAAAATTACTGGGCGCACTTCGGGCAATCCGTCCGAACCGTCCGTCCGTGCCGTCCGGACCGCCCGTCCGGTTGTCCCGTCCGATCACCTCAACCCGTCCGTTATGACAACCCTGCTCGCAAGAGTTCCTCCCATGCAGCCGCTAGCTACACTCACTCACAGGTGCCTCTCGCACACCCGGTGCTATCTCTCCAAAAACAACAGTCTTCCTTAAAAAAAAAACAGGGTCTCCCAACCCCCTTGCTCGCAGGAGCTCCTCCCACGCAGCCGCGAGCTACCCCCCCGCGATCCTCCTTCACGCGCCCAGATGCGCGCCTCTCTCCACAGAGCTCGCAAAAAAAAAAAACACACACAGCTCTCCAGCTCCCTCGCTCCCAGGAATTCCGCCTGGCCCGGTCCTTTTTTTTCCCTTTCTCTTTTTTATCCCTTTCTCTTTTTTTTCCCTTTTTTTTCCCTGACCAGACTGGCTTACCTTAATGAGGCAGCCCATAACCTCTCACCGAATTGCAGAATTGGCTTCTTACAGCCGTCTTTGCATGTTTTTAGTTTATCACGCATTAATTCGCCGCTTTGCTCCTGACAAACTTCCCTAAAATTAAATCCATGGTGGCAAGAATGATCATGTGGCATGTGCATGGAGAAGCACATCCAACTACTTCCCCTTCTTTTTCTTTTTTCCTTTTTCTTTTTCTTTTGATCTTTTAAAGACTATTACACTAGATCTAGTACTATCTACTGTTGATTTGCAATTTACTTATAGCTTCAAAAACTAACCACATAGCTGGACTCCCAGCACCCTAATTAGTCTACCTAAATTTTCTTAGCATTCTTGAAGGTTCCTAAGTATTTTTCCCGAACGGTCAACCCGTCGATCCACTAGTCAAACCCTACAATAAAATAGCAATTCAACTCGGAAAATTCTAGAAATGTTACCACTACTTCTACCTGCTAGGAGACACTCTCCCAATATTTCCCATAATTTTTGTCCCATTTCTCAAATTTTAGTCATTTTCCAAGGACTTTTCTTTCCCTTTTTTATCTTTCTCTTCATTCCCACTCCACTTCCACTACACTTCCAAGCATATTAGTAGGAAAGAGGAAAAAAATAGGAACATAGTGTCGCATCATGGCACTAGGCCTATTACTCTAGGAATTTTGACTTTAATAGACGGTTTGACCACTATTTTAACTAAAATTGGGTTAATACTATCAAAAACTCGAAAAAATGAAGAAAAAAAAGTGAGGGCCCACTTTGGCCACTCACACACCCCCACCACCAAACTACATCCCACCCCAAAACCACAACCCACATACGAACAACAACAACACAAGCATAATAACATGGAATGCCTCATCCCTAAACACAGCGCTCCTAAACCTACAAAACATAATTATACACACTAACACACCACCAGCACTCATAGTCATACAAGAAACAAAAACCAACACCCCGAAGTCCTCATAGGTAGACACAAAAATTAGTTTCTTGTATGACTATGAGGGCAACCTATGGGGACTCATAGGTACAAGAAACAAAAACGTTGCCCTCATAGGTAAACAAAACGGAAACCAACACACACCACCACAAATACTAGACCTACAATGGAAACAATTTACTGAAAATCTAAACTTCAATTATATTCCCACAAACACTACATACTTTAGACATGGAGGATATAACTATAACAACTGGAGCCTAATTGATGGATTCTACGTCCGTGCAACTAACCATACGACATTTACCTCCACAACAAATAATAACATTCATCTGAACTCCGATCACTCACCTATACAACTCCACATCCCAAACAACACATTTATAAATCGTACGCCGACCAACATAAATAATGACCACATACGTATCCTCAACCCCATCCCACAAAACAACATAGAATTATTCAACACAAAATTCTTTGAGGAAAACTCACTACGCATTGACTCCCTAATAAACGAATTGGAATCCAATAATCATCTTTCCCAAACACAATGGCAAGAAGCTTGTCACACCCTAGATACACTCATCAACAACATATCCAATACAATTGAACAAACTTGCAAAGCCCAACCCATACCACAAATGACAAATCGAACATCACAACAAGGTGAATATTTACCTCGGAAACTATCTAAAACATAGAAACAACATCTAACCATTTACCACACCATACGAAAAACCATAAGAATCGTAAATAACAACCCCCAATGGCGAAACCACCCTATTCTCAACGAACTCCAAAACCTTCAACACACACAAATCCCTAATCCACCCTCCATACACCTACCTCACGACACATGGATAAATGACATAGCATTAATTGCAAAAAATGCCAACATACAAGCCCGAAAAATCACCACCAAACATACCTAAGAAAACATTCGAAAAGCCATCTCCAAATACAGACAATTATATGAAACTAGCCCCAAGAAAATAAACAGAAGAATATTCAAAAATATGGAGTCCCCACCATTAGACTGCATCATCGATCAATATAACAATATACTAACTAGCCCAGAAGACATTGCAAACGAAATATTTAACCAACAAACAAAAAACAACACACCTACGGTAAACACATGCAACTATCAACCGGACCACCGGACTACATGCACATGCGCAGTACGACAATATCCATGGCATGACCTAGATGGATTCACATTAGAAACAAGAGGAGACCCGGAAATCCCACTACACACATACTTTAAACAAGCTACATATGACTCATGCCTACGTAACCTAGGAAATAACAAAGCCCTCGGACCGGACCGCATACCAAACTCTATCCTAAAAAATATGCCCCCAAGGTTCCACAAACTACTAAACCTCTTCTTCTTCCACTGCTACAAACAAAGACAAATCCCCACTTCATGGAAAACAAGTGCAACGATCCTACTATACAAAAAAGGAGATCCATCCATGCTACCGAACCATAGACCCATCGAACTAGCCAATACCATCTATAAACTATTTACGAGCACATTCACACCAATACTATCATCATATGGCGAAAAACATAAAATACTGCATGATAGTCAAGAAGGATTCCGCGCAGAAAGAAGCACCGCTAGACAAATCCAAACAATAATAGCCGCATTAGAAGATGCAAGATTTACAAACCAAGACATATTTGTATTGTATGTCGACTTTAAAAATGCCTTCGGTTCTATTGACCACGCTAGACTTTTAGCCATAATGACGGACCTTGGATACCCCAAAGATGCCACCGCACTAGTGGGAAATATTTACTCCGAATCCTCAACTTCCTACATAGGAGAACACTTTGGTAAAACTAAACCCATAGCCATCCAAAGGGGAACAATACAAGGAGATACCCTAAGCCCATATTTATTTTTTATATTCCTAGAACCACTACTTAGATGGCTAGATAGAGGCAACAATGGATACACATCCCGGACATCACAAACCACCATCAACTCCACGGCATACGCGGACGACCTTGCGGCCATAACCAACAAAATCAACGCCATAAAAATACAAATTAACAAAATAGACAGGTACTGCAAATGGATAGGTATGGATGTAGGGGTTCCAAAATGTGCCATCACTGGATGCCCAAATAAATAAAAAAACAAATCCCACCGCATTCAAAGCCCTAATACAAACCTCTAACATTAATTACCGAAACCAACAAATACCTGTTCTACACCAAAACGAACCATACACATATCTAGGAATAAGTCTCGTCCCCTCCCTATAATGGAAAACCCAAATTCATGCCACCACCACAAAATTAATCAAACAATGCAAAGAACTAGTACCTTGTCCGGCCACTATGAAACAAAAAATAAAAATGATCGACACAGTTTTAAGACCGGGCGTGGCATACACCTTCTACGCGGTACCATACTCAATGCCTGCCATCAAAAAACTGGACCAAAAAATAACTACCACGGAAAAAACCGTATGCGGCATGCCAAAATGTATGTCTAACATAATTACCCAACTACCACACAACCTCTTTGGACTAGATGCCTTCTCACTAAAAAACGCATACCTTAGATGCAGAGGAGAACAACTCGAGAACGCTCTAAATGACAGTGGCAGACTTGGGAAAATATACAAAGGCCTAACACATCACATCCTCGCACAATATGGGGGGGCAGAAAACATACCTAGAATAAAAAAGACAAATTGTACAAGATCACCAATAACACGTACCTTCTTCTTACTAAAACACGTAACAAAAGTCCACCTAAAAAGCACTCTCCCCAACTTTCTTACAGAACCAACAACACTAGAAAAAGCCTGGACTCTTGAAACACAAAACCATAATACACTCAACACACAATTATCTCAAAAGTTATTACAAAAACTCCTAACAAAAAATATCTACGAACTAAAACAAATCTCCCTACCCAACGGAACACACATCATGAACAATGAAGAATTTAAAACCTACCACTTCACCCCATCAAAACTTATTAAAAGTGCCCTAAAAATTGCACGACACCTCTTTTGTCACCCAATATATCCCCCCCCACCCAATACACATACCAATACACATACATACTCTCATACAATTAGAGACCCATTCATCACTATAAACAATGACATCACCCCAAGAAATATCACCACACAATCGATCCACCCTCCCCACTCCCACCCACACCACCCCCACCCCCCAAACCACATCCTCAAAAACCCCACCACCTATCCCATTAACAACATCATACACCACGAATACAAGGAAAAAATAGATAAAAACCAAATAGAAAACAATTACACTAGATATCTATGCCAATGGACTCACAATAACCACACTTACAACAAATGGCTCCACCAAAGAAACCTCTTCCCAAGACACAACCAAAACACCATTTCACATAACACAAATAAATTGACACAATATTATCAAAGAACTCAACACAAATTCTACACCGAAATTATCCAAGTTCACCACCCACAAAACCAACCCTAAGACACAAGGTCCGTCACCCCACCCACAATAATCCCCCTACTAAACATCTACACAACGGAATGCAACCCCAAAAAAGACACTCTTACCTCATCTAACACAATAAAAATTGACAAAGACCAAGCACACTTATACGAAGAAGATGGAAGGCATCTCTTTATCATCCCAATCACTAGGCTCACATGGTTGTGGAACCAATACAATACTAAACTACAAACCCCTACAAACATTGAACCAACAACCCAACCGTTCGAAACCGAAGTCATTTGGCTATACCAAAGATACAAATGTAGATTACCAAACAATAACCCCCTTAAACTTACACAATATACACTACCCATACCTATACTTAATTCACTAATCTCCACATTCAACATCCAACATTCATATTTCTCCTCCCCCGTCACATGCTCCACCAAACTCAACAAATTTTACTCCCCCTTTGAAAGAGATAAAATATTCGGATCACTAGGCAAAGCCTTTGACCACAAATGGATAGGTAATGGTATGGCCCACCCACACAATGAAGAAGAAACACAACAAGCTTTACATTGGGCCCGCCTCGTGGCCAAACATGACCCAAACCACACCTCTACCCTAATCATAACCCTAGACAAAAACTGGTACCAAAATCATAATCCACACTCGGGCCCCTTTCCCGATACACACATCATCACAATATTCGAAGCGGATTCAATAACATATGAAGAACCCACCATCCCACTAGATCTAAAAAAACCCAGAATTGAATCATCCACTCTACAAATAATATGCATCCACCACCAAAATCATACTCTAGGCACGCAAGAACAACTAGAAGAACTCTCCTCCATAGCAAAGACTCTAAACGTACATCGGATACTCACAAAATTGGCCCCACCAACGCCAATGCAAACACCCGTCAACAGAAGCAAAAAATGGTCAAAACTACACTACAATAACAATACACTAAACTACACCTTAACACCCCCACCCCTCTCGGAGTATCAAACTAACACCCCACCTAAATTTAACCCCGAATATAGCTATTATACTGATGGCTCCTTTAAACCGCCATAACAAATTAGCCCGGGATCTTGGCGCAGAGAAAAAGCCGGTTATGGAATATACAATGCTACGAAAGAAATCAAACTAGCCAAAAGACTACATGGACTGCAAAATATCCTCAGAGCAGAACTAATGGCCATCTACAAAACACTAGAAATCGTCTCAACAAAATACAACAATGAACCGGTGCACATATTTACAGATTGCATTAACGCACTATATTTATTAAACATCCAAATAACACATCCTACCCTCCATAATAGTCACCCCGACCGAATCATACTAGAATCAATGGTCCAAATGATACTAAAAAGAGAACAAATCACAACCCTCCACAAAGTCCGAGCCCATGCTAATATTGATGGCAATGAACAAGCGGATAAACTTGCAAAAGAAGGAAGAGAAAAATCACATAAAAATGCCAAAGACCCACATGAACACGCCCACGCCACCCCTTACTATTTCCAAAAAGAAGATTGGCCCTCTAAAGAAGACACCCCCGATAAAGGCCCGGTCAGATTCCTGAGCAAATACCTCAAAAAACAAGACCTACATAACAATCTTGACACAATCACAGACAACTTTCCTAACATAGAAAAGTGGACTAACAACAATGACATAGACAATGAACTCTCTACAAACTTTTGGAAAAACCCCATCATCACCGATTCACAAATAACATGCCTTATCAAATTCCGTACCGGTCAATACATGGGAAACGCCCGTAAACAACTCTTCTTTGGAATAGAAAGATTTCCATCCATAACATGCTCCATATGCCCCTCAACGGACCCCGACATATGGCTACATGTTCTACTCAAATGCCAAAACCACCACATACACTCCCTAATTGTTAAAAGACATAACAAAGCGGTATGGGAAGTCCGAAAACTAATCACCTCCTACAATAAATCGAGATGTTTTATACTAATGAACGCCGGCACTTTTAATAACAATCCACAAGAAAATACGGTCCCTCCGTGGCTACTCCCATGCTCATGTACGTCCCAAAGATGTCATTGCAACGCTAGGCTCAAACCGGACATCCTTTGTGTCAAAGGTTTACCATACAATGACCCACCACCCGATAACGTCAACCAAGACTACACCATTCAATTCATTGAATTCACATATTGCAACGATAGATTTTCCCCGGTAACAATCCAAAACAAAATAGACAAATACCAACCCCTTATTGACGACATCATCGCCCTCGGATGGAATGTCGACCCCCTTATGGTAATCACATCCGACGCTCGGGCCACCACCTTTATCCCATCTATGAAAACTCTAGAAGACACCTTCAAGATACCCATTGAAACAATTAAAACATCCTTTAAAAACATTAACACCATAGCTATCCAACATGCCATGTCCATTCTTCTACATAAACGCAAAATCGAAAACAACCAAGCCCTCCCTGATACACAGGACCCCCCCTAAATTCTCCCCGCCTTGATTTCATGACTAGTTGGTTTTAAGGTTTTTGACTACTTGCTTGGTTTGTCGTTAGTTCGTTGGCTAGTTGCTTGGTTTGTGATTGGTTGGTTGGTTGGTTGACTTGTGGTTCTTTGGTTTCTTGTTACATAGTGTCTACCCTCGAGAGAGGGAAGTAGTTCCAGCTCACTAATTCCTTGTCCTGTGGGCATGGTCTTAGTAGTGGAACGAACAGACATTTTATTCACACCGGCCTCCTTCGGAAATCGGCGTTCTTCTTCTTCTTCTTCTTCTTCTTCTTTTTCTTCTTCTTCTTTTGGAAACCGGTGTTCTTCTTCTTGGCTTGAATTATTATAGTAGGGAACCTTTTGAATCCTTTAGCAATGACAGAGGAAATTGCAATGACCCCACTTCTGACAAATCCGGTCCTTTATTCTTGAGAAGCCTAGAATCTATCTCATTACACTACAAGAAAACCAGCCCAATGTGACTAGGTTTTATGACTACAATTGGGCATAAACCAAAATGTGACTAGCACTGTTTCTAGTCATTTTGACTTAGTCGCTTCGGACAATCTGACTGGAGGTCATATCGGACACTTCTTGTTCCCAATACAGCGTTCCTACAGTGTTTTGGGACCTCAAAACGGGACTTGCAGTGGGACTTGGGTCCATATGACTCTATATAGTCATATTTGTATGACTACACGTAGTCATCAATATGTAAATAGTGACTGAATGAATGACTATTTCTAGTGAGGTATAAGTCAACATAATACTGGTTTTATCACTACGCATAGTAGTGAGATGGTGACTAAATTGAGTCATTCATTGAGTTGGGAGAACGTGACTCTTTGGAGTCACATCTATTTGGCAAACCCTAGTCACAAATACTCAAATAGCTTCCAAATGGTATGACTAAATGTAGTGAGGTATCAGTTAATACATGATTGGTTTTATCACTGCGCATAGTAATGAGATCTTGCACGCATTGAGTCATACATTGAGTTTGGAGAATTGGACTCTTTGGAGTCACTTCTATTAGACTACCCATAGTCACGAATATTGAAATAGCTTCTGAATGCTATGACGAATTGTAGTGAGATTTTTAAAGATTAAAGAAAAAAGGAAAAAGCTCCATATAATACCTGTGCCTGGTTGTTGACCCTGATTGATGTGCCTGAAAGATGCTGAATCAAGTATTGTAAGCCTCAACTGTAGCAAACTAGCACCCAACAAGCACCCCAACTTCCAAACCTTCTATGTCTGCCATCCCCTCTCCCAAATTGCTTGAAAGTACACAAGGAAGAAGCATCTCTAAATAAGAGAGAATATGTGACTTGTTCGCAAAGAATATGGGATAAATGTGATTACATGTTTCAAATGTATGCTCTCATATATTATTATATGAGTACTACTAGTCAGGTTATTTACTACATGACTGCGTGTAGTCACCCAAACCAACTCTCTTACTACAATAAGTCATACATAAACCAATTACCCTTACCATATGACTACATTACTATGGCTACACATAGTAAGCACTCAGAGCATGACTCTGGGAACCGGGCAGGAGAACATATGTCCCGTTCCCGTAGCCGTTCCCACCCAGGTCCTCAAAAATATGACTACATATATGACTAGTGCATGACTGGACCCTCTTAGGACTGATTTTAGACTAAACCAATGACTGAGGTGACATGCTTAGTCACATCCAGTCACATTGGGCTGGTTTTCTTGTAGTGTTATTTTTGAATTGGCACTACTCTCTGGACGCTTGCATTCTATGGCAACTAGACACGGTGTGCAATTCAGGGAAGCACGACTGTGATTGGGATGAGTACAAAAAATTACGGGGGTGTGCACAACGACTAGGTTTAGGCGACGTTTAGGCAAATCTTATTAGAGCCACATGCAGGGTCTTTCCAATTGGAGCCCCATGTTCAAAATTGCACACACGGTGTGCAATCGCAGACATGATGTGCAATTACATCAATGTTGGGCAGTTGCAGACACATTGACAATTGAAGATACATTCCTGCGCAAACACAAAGTGTGTTGGCAATCCTCGAACGCTGACTAGTCTGCTAGTCCTTCTAACCTCTTGTCTTTTTCCACCATATATTGCTCAAAAGTAGGCGCGTTGATGTAATTTGTGGCAAAAGTGGATCGTTAAACCCAGAGCCGATTCAAACAATGCTTCCTACAGCAAAAAGCGGATCACCTGTAATTTTTGTGGCATGATCAACACATTGGAATAGGTGGATCTTGATGTTTTCATGGGGCAGGCAACCAATACTGGTTGCCTTGTTACCAAAGGGTTATTGAAAGTCATGTGTTTCTAAAATATGCATTAGTCCTTAATGGACCCCAACTAGGTTTCATTAAAACCACTTCAAAGTTGTCCCTCTAAGATGAAATTTTATGAGACTAATTTAAACAACGTTTTTCTATTTTCAACTATAGGATCTTGAAGATTACTAATGCAAGAAGACACTCAAAACATGTTGTAAACTTTGACCTTGCGGATTGTAAGATATAGTATTTGAAGAGTACAAAATAGTTTCCTCCTACCCTACAAGGACATGGTCAATGTACTTTGTCTGAAAAGTTTATTCAAATTGCTCACAAGTATAGAAACACATTATATAAATATGTTGAAGTTCACAGTTTGATGTTCAACCCTATACGTCCCCTCATTGATATAGTATGAACCTACGTGTAATATTTGATACAAAACAAAAGCTGCAAATCACAATCCAATAGCTCATTTCTACTCGGACATTGTTTTGATCTTAAACTCTTTAAAAATGTTGATTCATTTCATATATAACAATTATTCCACTTGTCACAAAAACATTTTGGAGAGTCTAAAAACTCTCGGTGACTATACAAAATCACACTAAAAGAACATTATCAATACACCAAATAATCTCTTTATACACTAAAGTCACAACAAAGCGGTATGGAAAATCCAGAAACTAATTGTATCCTCAAACAAATCCCGATGCTTTATACTGATGAACGTAGGAACCTTCAACAATAACCTACAAGAAAACACGGTCCCCTCATGGCTACTTCCATGCACATGTGGAACCTAAAGATGTCACTGTAATGCCAGATTAAAACCAGACATACTATGCGTCAAAGGACTACAATATATAGCCCCACCACCAGATCACATTAATACAAGCGTTACTATTCAATTTATCGAACTCAAATATTGTAATGATAGATTTTCCCCAGAAGCAATTGCAAATAAAACTTACAAATACCAACCACATATTAATGGCATTACAACTATTGGATGGAAAGTTGACCTCTTCATTGTCATTGCCGGTGGATCTAAAGCTACTACCTTTATCCCCTTTATGAAATGTCTCAAAAAAACATTTAATATCCCCATTAATCCAATTAAAAAGACATTTACAAAAATTAACACCATCGCTATCCAACATGCGATGTCCATTCTCCTTCACAAGCAAAAAATTGAAAATAACCAACCTCTTCCCGAGCTAAATGATACCCTTTAAAGCCTCTAAAACGCACACACTGAACCTCTATTCTTATTCTCTTTGTTCTAAGCCCTGTGGCTTTTTTTTGTCCTCAAATCTTTGGTTAACTGGTTACTGGTTACTGGTTATTGGTTATAGTGTCCATCCTCGGGAGGAGGGAGTAGTTCCATACTACTAAACCTATATCTGGTGGACATTAATTTAGTGGTAGAACAAACGTACACTTTATTCACTCTAGCCCTCTTTTTCTTGGAGACCAAAGTTCTTGTTTCATACATGCACTAGCGTAAGCGTTCGCAGCACCTACCTTTGGGATGAAGTCGACGAGGATGAATCCCTCTCACTGTCGCCCCGTAGATCCCGAACCTAGGTTTTACCGAACCGATGGATAGGGTATTGACAGGGCCTGAACCCAAACCCTCCCTCTTCGTTCACCAACCCTCCCTCATTCTCTCGCTCTCCCTGCTCGGTGAGGGTGGCTCTGGTTGCTGCTCTCTCGCTCTCCTTGCTCGGTGAGATCCACTTTCTGGTGCTCCATCGCTCTCCCTGTGTAGAAAGGATTTGCTATTGCTGCTGCTCTCTCGCTCTCCCTGCTCTTGAGATACACTCTTGCTGGTGCCCTCTCACTCTCCTTGTGTAGAACTCCGAAAACCTTGAAGAGAAACTGTCTCTCACACGTCCGTGTAGTGTGTCTCGAGATCATTCTTGTGGTGTTGTTCATCACAGATTCAAGGTTTTAGGGTCGTGACATCTTCTGTGATCTTCCGCCACAGTATTGTTGTGGAAGAGCAAGTGCACACAAACCTCAAGGGTCGGATCCAGGTTGTGGGGTGGCTGAGTCAAGCGTGGTGTCGAAGTATCTCACAGCGCGCGCAACGGATAGCGAGCATGGACCGGCGTCTTGTGAGTCGGCTCGGTGTGAGAGCATAGTCGGGGGACTGACTTTGGGTTTGTGCTCCCTGTGTAGAACTCCAGTGAGGACGAGGATCGAGGATTGCCAGCTCCGTCTGTGAGGAGATCGGAGCGCTTGCGCGAGTGCGGTTCCGGAGAGCGCTTGGTTGCTGATTTTGGAGAATTTTCGCCTGAGTTCTTGGAGTTTGTCATTGATTCCACGCTCTTGTTGTTTATCTGTCTCTGAAGTTCGTGGTTGAGTTCTAAGAGGATTGCATTTTCTTTTTGTGGAGGTTGTAGCTTCTTTAGGATTTGGTCTTTAGGTGGATTTGCTGCGTGGAGCCAATTTTGAGCCATTGAGAGGATCGCATTTGCTGCTCTTCTGTCCAATTCGGTTTACTGTTCGGGTTTCGGTTTAGGGTTTGAAGGGATAGGGTATTGACAGCGATAGATTCTCGGTTTGGGGTTTGATCACAGGTGGAAAAATTGATTTCTTAGAGCATCAATATGGACAACACGGACGTTCTTTCTGCTTCAGCACTCATTGGTACGTCTCATTCCCACTCTAGTGCTGTGATGCCGCATTTGTGGCATCACAGCTTTTTTTTTGGCTTCATTTTTCTTGATCAGTACCCTATCCGTCAATTAATCGGACTTGTGTGTTTGTTTTTTGCCTACAGTACTTACAAGAGAAGGAGGACTTTGGAGGATCTTGTTTGGCCCATAATTGTTCCATATTGAAATCCTGAAACACCTCGACAGAAAATATGTACAACATGGAAGACCGCCATTTTACATATTCTTCTGTCAGTACCCTATCTCAGTATAATGGTCGCAGTCTACGACCATTGGTTGAAGCAGGCATAAATGGATTCTCACAATGCAAAGACAGTACCCTATCCACACTTATTGAAGATTTAAGACGATGAATCCGTTGAGAACAATAGACCATGAAACATAGTTCAAACCATGAAGTTTGTACTACTCCTAGTATGGAAAGATTCAAAAAATTGTTCAAAGTTGAACCCTAAAACCTGACAATACCCTATCATATAGACCCGCAAAAAATTTGATATATTTGTGGAGAATGAAGCTACTTAAGCAATAAACAAAGCAAAGTTAGAGAAAGCATACATTACCTTGGAGTGCTCTTCAAGAAAGCATGGATGATTGAAAGAATAATGGACTCTCACAATGGTATTGAGGTGCACCACACTCCTCCAAAAAGAAAGATGTAGAAGAGAACTTGGGGATGTTGTTCAAAAATTGAAATCCCTTTTTTTAGGGAACTCATTCCTTGAAGGAGAACACCATGGAGATGTAGTAAGCAAATTAGGTATTAAAATGTTGCATTTGTTTGAAGTTTTGAATAACATTGAAGTGCATTGAAGGGAATTGAACGAGTATATTTCTCTACTTAAAAAATTGTTTAGAATTCTTTTAAAACCTATAACTATGATGTTTTATTCTAATACACCCAATTAGTCCAGGATGGTACAACAATTTCCAACAGTTTAACAAAATGAATGCAAAAGAATATT
This sequence comes from Bryoerythrophyllum caledonicum, assembly GCA_963971425.1. Classification (NCBI taxonomy): domain Eukaryota; kingdom Viridiplantae; phylum Streptophyta; class Bryopsida; order Pottiales; family Pottiaceae; genus Bryoerythrophyllum; species Bryoerythrophyllum caledonicum. Next base: position 35,229,596 of record OZ020515.1, on the reverse strand, counting down.
GAACGAAATACGTGTAGGAGTATAAATAGTTTGCTTAAAATTTATAAGCAAAGTGAATGGAGGGAAAAATTTTAAAAAAACGAAAATGAAAAAATGAAAAAAAAGATTGAACGAAATACGTGTAGGAGTATAATTAGTTTGCTTTAAATTTTAAAACATAGTGAATGGAGGGAAAAAATAAAATAAAAGGAAAAAAAAAACGAAAAAAAAGATTGAACGAAATACGTGTAGGAGTATAATTAGTTTGCTTTAAATTTTAAAACATAGTGAATGGAGGGAAAAAAGAAAAATAAAAGGAAAAAAAAACGAAAAAAAAGATTGAACGAAATACGTGTAGGAGTATAATTAGTTTGCTTTAAATTTTAAAACATAGTGAATGGAGGGAAAAAAGAAAAACAAAAGGAAAAAAAAAACGAAAAAAAAAATTGAACGAAATACGTGTAGGAGTATAATTAGTTTGCTTTAAATTTTAAAACATAGTGATTAGAGGGAAAAAAGAAAAATAAAAGGAAAAAAAAAACAAAAAAAAAGATTGAAAGAAATACGTGTAGGAGTATAATTAGTTTGCTTTGAATTTTAAAACAAAGTGAATGGAGGGAAAAAAGAAAAATAAAAGGAAAAAGAGTAAAAGAAAAAAAAGATTGAACGAAATACGTGTCAAAGTATAAATAGTTATATTTTAATTTTATAGCAAAGTGAATGGAGGGAGAAAAGAAAAATAAAATGACAAAGGGAAAAAGAAAAAAAGATTGAACGAAAATCGTATAAGAGTATAAATAGTTCTATTTAAATTTTGGTATATGAAAATGTGTCCAAAAATTGAAGTGAAATAAATTAATTATAAGAACATGGATTTTATTATTCAAACTTAAAAACCTACTGAATGAAAAATCTGTATTCAAAATAATATGGAATACTTTATATAGATTATTAATTTATCTTTTATTTAAAAGTAGGTTTAAATATTTAGAGCGAGTTTGAAGTACTTTGCATTTACTAAAATTTAACATGAAGGTAGTGAGCATTATAATGAAAATCCCAAATTATAAACCGCAGAGCCTCAATTTAGAATCCTAAAGTTGTAGTGTGTGAACAAGGAACCCTAATATGTGATATTCTACAATTAAACTGAACGTGGATGAAGATTGTACGGGATAGGGTACTGACAGCTCCATCACAACTCCCTTGTCAATACCCTATCCAATTTTTATAGCACATATCTGACCCCACATTAGCGGTTTTTTTAATGTGGTGATGGCTAAATTAGAATTTATTTTTAAAAATAAAAAAACTATCCTTATTTGGGATTTTCAATATATAATTCATTATTTAGAGAATTTTGGAAGAATGTGGCATCTCCCATATATGCACATGCCACCTCAACTAGTAGATTTTAAATTATAAACCATATTTTGTGGACACATGGAACACATGGGCGCCACCTACCTATCATACATAATTGGAAAGGGGGGAGACAAGCACTTTCCCCCCATTTCCGCCCACAAGCTACCTCCTTCCTTTTTTCTAAACGTAGGTTTGGAGATGGCTCCATTCCCTTCTCATCCTTTAAAAAATTACTGCCACCTAGTTACTTAGGTGCTACGAACCGTTGCCCCATGCACTAAAGGTATCAAGCACTCCAAAAGTAACTAACCGCAAAAAAGTATCTAAACACAGAAAAAGTATCTTATCACACCAAAAGTATGAAACACAAGTCTTCCACGTGAGAAATGAAGCTGCATCACCTTCCATCGCTAAACTCCCAAAGCTTGGTCTTTTCCATCGCTCTCGCTTTATGTCTGCATCTCCGTCGCGCATTTCACTTTCCTCACCGGTCGCAGAGTGTCTGTTCTTCGGCAGCGGCGGCGGCGGCAGCAGCAGCAGCATCGCAGGGGCATCGTGCTGATTGACCAATTTGGTCATTCTAGGGCAGGCAGGGCACCATGAGGGTGGTAGGGCTAGATGTGGGCAATAAGACCTGCATCGTGGGCGTGGCATCCACACATGACCACGTCTCGGTTTGGCTTGTAGCATAGAAAGCAGCAGGAGCATGAAGCAGCAGACGACAAGGCGCAGGAGCTAACAATTCTACATGTGCGTTCATTGAACCCGCATCATTGATATCATAGATGGGAGAGCGGCCGAGGATTCTGGTTCTGTACGCAACCCAGACGGGCAATGCGCAGGACGTCGCGGAGCTGCTGGGGCGGGAGGCGGCGCGGCGCCACTTCCAGCCCGTGGTGGAGTCCATGCACCTGTACGACCCGAACGAGCTGCCGCAGGAGCGGTTCGTGGTGTTGGTGGTGTCGACGACGGGGCAGGGCGACCCGCCCGAGTCGATGAGGGCGTTTTGGAGGTCGCTGCTGCGCAAGAGCTTGGGCCACCGGTGGTTGGAGGCCACCCGGTTTGCCGTGTTTGGGCTGGGCGACTCGGGCTACCAGAAGTACAACGTCACGGGCAAGAAGCTCGACAGGCGGCTGCTGGACCTCGGTGGGGAGCCCGTGGTGCCCCGAGGGTTGGGGGATGACCAGCACCCTTCTGGCTTCGAGGCCGCCTTGGACCCCTGGTTGGCGTCTCTCTGGGTTGCGCTGCGCGAGCAGGTTCCTCTTCCACCCGGTCTTGAAGACCCCAGACCGGACGAAACAGGTTGATTTCCTTCTTCGTAGCTCCGAAATTGGTTGTGATTCTAGTATGGTTTTTTTGGTTCTCATATCATAATTCATGGGATGCAGGGATTAGTAGACTGGACCCTCCCAAGTACAGAGTCACCTTTCATGATCCCGGAGCGCCAGAAACTAAGCTGGCGGCGTTGCCTGAAAGATTGAAGATGGACATTGTAGAGAGGTGAGTTGTTTCTTCTAGTGTCTGTACGGTTTCTTTTTGTTTTAGTTTGTTGTGTTTGTTGGACGAATGTTGGAGAAAGACGAGCTGAGTTAGTCTTGTTGCCTCCCGTTCGTTTAATAGAACAGCGACTTGGACAGATGGGTTGAACATGGCAGAGCGCGGGCTATGGTCGACTCTGCGGGCAACCCCTTCGGAAATGCGAGGGAGCACAACAGTAATAGCACGGGGTTTGGTCCTCCAAGCATGCCAGTATTTGCCCAGTTGCTGACGAATTCTCGGATCACCAATGAAGATAATGAGCAGGACGTTCGCCACATTGAACTGGAACTGGGAAGTTCGGTAAGCGTTGAATCATCAGTTTCCGTGGATGAATTTTTGTTCGTAAAGATTTGTAATCTTTATAGCTACAGTGGCTTTTCTGTAATCACTGTGAAGAGTTTTTATTTACACGTCGTCATCTCCGCGTCTTCATTATTCTCGCGCGGAAGTGTGAGTGTTTGATACTCTCAAAATTATAGTGCTTTTTTAGAAGTCACCCAATGTTCGAACAAGATAAACCCCTCGTTTTTCATTTTAATATCAAATTCTCTTAAAAGTTCTCAATATCTAAAGACGGCTAGCAGTTTCATGCAAACTCTTTCTTTGTTCTCAATAGCATCTAAGACTACTTCGATTTAAAGACCGCCAAGCTCTTCTATTGATCTAATAAATAACAAATAATAGCATAATAAAGTAATAGAGGAGGTCCTTTTATTGAAACTCTGGGTGACTTTACAAATAACTATCTTAATAAGTGCTAACGGAGTGAATGATTTTGCTGACAGGGAGCTCGATATGCACCAGGGGATATTTTGACCTTGTTGCCAAGCCAGAAGCAAGCATCAATAGACAAGTTTTTAAGTCGCTGTGGCCTGGACGGAGATACCTTTGTGACGGTGGAAGCCGCAGATAGTGAAGTGTGCACCATCACACATGAGGCAGCGGACGTTGAATTCATCTCAAGGAGAACCGCGGTTCCGCTTCAGACGATCGTGGAAGCCCTGATGGATGTCGACTCTGCTTCCCCTCGCCGCTATTTCTTTGAAGTGATGAGCCACTTCGCCAAGGCTGAGCATGAGAAAGAACGGCTGCAGTATTTTGCAACTCCTGAAGGCCGTGATGATCTCTATCGCTACAATCAGAGAGAGCGTCGGACGGTTCTGGAAGTTTTAGAGGACTTTCCGTCTGTTCAGGTGAGTTGGCTTAGATGTTTCCGTCGTGTCATCTACTAACTGGTATCTATTTATTCATGTATGTATGTAATCGTGTTTGTCGACATCAACAGGAGAGTTATTTGCTAAGACACCTGGAGTTTTTTACGTTTTGGATAATCAAATATCAGCTCTAGATAGTTCTTATTATCTGAAATCGGCTCTGGCGGCTAATTATTCACGGTATCTCATGTAAACTCCTCCTTTACTTTAAAAGGCGGCTGAAATTACTTAGACGTGGTTTTAGAGACCACCAAGCTCTTTCATACGTAATTGAAGGATTCTAATCAAAAGACCATCTAACAACTATTTAGAGTGAGGAAAGGGTAGTTTTAAAACCGAAAGAGGGGACTCAGGGTGCCTTTAGAAACAACTCTTCGCATTATCACTATTGACCTCTGCTTGTAAGTAACTCCACAGGGAAGGTGTGTACAGAAAGGGCTACATGCTGGTGGTCAGAATCTGTAACTATCTTCAATCGTTGGTTTTTGTTTACAGTTACCATTTGAGTGGCTTCTGCAAACCGTGCCTCGTTTGCAACAGCGCTCCTTCTCCATCTCATCATCGCTTTTGGCGCATCCAAACGAAGCCCACTTGACGGTAGCTGTGGTGGAGTGGACGACTCCGTTCAAGAGGAAGCGAAGAGGTCTGTGCTCCTCATGGCTTGCCTCGCTTGACCCCAAGAATGGGAAGGTGTTCCTGCCTGTTTGGTTTACCAAGGGCGCCATATCTCTGCCGTCTCCTTCTGTGCCACTGATCCTTGTTGGACCCGGAACCGGTTGTGCTCCCTTCCGTGCATTCATTCAAGAGCGAGTAGCACTTGTGAGCAAGGGAGAGGCAGTGGCGCCGGTTTTGTTCTTCTTTGGCTGTCGGAACAAGTCCAAGGACTTCCTGTATGAAGCAGATTGGGCAACCTGGTCTCAAGGCCACAACGTCCTGTCCGTTGAAATCGGTGGAGACGTTTTTGTTGCGTTGTCTAGAGATCAACCGGAGAAAGTATACGTGCAGCATAAAATCATCGAGCAGGTATCATTCTTTCTTTTTATGACATCTTATAACTTCAAGTCTTGAACTTGTGTCGTCAATTTCCTTGAGCGCATGAGCTGTAACAGGAGCTGAAGGTAGAGAGTGAGTTATGTTTAAAGTCACCCAACGTTCCATAATACACACCTTCTGATTTATTATACTTCTCGCTAAATAGATCAATAGAAGAGTTTGGTGGTCCTTATGGATGAGCTTGTTGGCCTCTAAACTCAACGCAAAGTAGTTTCAGCTGTCTTTTGTTGTGAAGAAAGAGTTTGCATGACGTACCATGAACGTTTGCCGCCTTTCTCCCCTTCGAGGTGATTTTTGAGCTGATTTTAATAGAGAGGAAAGAAGGGGGGTTCTTATTCAAACTTTGGGTGACTTTACAAAGCACTGATTTGTGTTGGTCCTTTCTTATGGAAACTTGATTCATGCGCAGGGAAAGAAAGTGTTGTCGATGCTGCAAGCAGGAGCAGCCATTTACGTTGCTGGATCTGCCAACAAGATGCCAGCTGATGTTTTGTCTGCTTTTGAGAGCGTAATCGCCAAGGAAACAGGATGGCCTGAAGATTCTGTCTCCAAGTATTTGAGAGATCTGGAGCGCAAGGGTCGTTACGTAGTTGAAGCATGGTCGTAATGTTTGTAGAATGTGGTCAGGATTATGCATTGTCTTCCTTTGCACTATCATTTAGGATTCTTTATCTGCTCTTTTATCCACTGGTAGATTGCGTTACACTTGCTTGCCGCAAAGAGAACAAATCATAAGGTAAACCCCCATAGCCGACGATGGTGGAATTAGTGCGACCTTGCTTTCAGGTTGCATCTCCGAACTGAATTTACCCTGAGCATCTCCAAAATCTGTAGAATGTGACTGCCTAGAATCTACAGTTTTAGCATTTTGGCACAATTTGCAGCTCCTTAAACAGAAGTATATCTGATCAGTCGTGGACATGAGAACTTGTGGGCTTACGCGGCGCTTTTGTCTGTTGCTTCAAACTCTGGGCTGCCGGGAACCTTTTGAAAAGAGAAAAATAGAGGCGGCCATGTTGAGAACTGGATGATTTGGTGCTAATGGGTAGGGTTGATTTTTCACAAAGTTTTGACCCGTCCATGTCCAAAAACCTTGAATTGAAAGGCAAAAAAAATTGCAACCCGTCCCAAAACCGGTAATCTCAAAACCAACCCGTCCATGGAAAGGTAAAAAAAAAAACAACCCGTCCCAAAACCGGTCCAAAAAAGAAATACCCGTCCCGTATGTTTATTAAAAAAAATATTATAAAAATAATTTAAAAAAAAAAAAAAACCAAAAAGTCAACCGAAAAAAAGAACAAGCAGAGCCTGCAGGCGGCACAGACTGCGAGGCTCCACAGGCTACGAGGCTGCACAGGCTGCAGAAACTGCGAGGTTCAGTTTTTGGCTCATTTTTTTGGGTGCAGCTCTTGCACAGCTCAGTGGTGCGTTTTCAGCCTGGTTGAGATTTTTCGAGGTGGACTAAAGCTTCAGAACCTAGGTATGTTTGTTTACTTTGATATTTCTTATTTTTTTAAAGTGATAGAGAAGTAATGTATACAAGAAATCAACATAGAGTCTAGGTTTAGGATAAGTCACACATTTAGGGTTTTTGTATTTCATGTGTGTGGTGATTGATCTGTTTTGAATATGTATTGCAGTTATGTCTTTGCCAGTGTCTGGAGTACCCAGACAAAGGAGAGATGCCCGGCAACAGAGCATTCTCCATATGTTTAGGGCATCTTCTTCTTCTCAAACTTTGAGTGATGGGAGGAATGAAGTGCCTGAGTTGTCAGAATCTTCTGTTAGGGGTTCTCCGCGTGGTATTCCTGATGTTGAGGTAGAGCAAGGTGGCATTCAAGGTCATGATCAGATCAGAGAGGACATTGAGATGGGGGAAGAAAATGAGATGGGGGAGGACAATGATTTTGATGATAATGCACATGAGGAGGATAGTGTAGGAGTACAGGTTCCAGCTCATGGTGGTGGAGGGCGGCCTCCAAGGAGGAGGAAGTTTATGCCCGTATGGCGTCAGGGAAGGCCCTGGTTGATGCACATTGCTCTCCCTAGACAAAAGCCCTACATGAAGTGTGCAGCATGTCAAGCAGCTGGTCAAAACTCACGATGGGGGACCAGAGAAGAAGGTTGTCAGTCATTGCAACTTTCAGCTGTGAAGGAGCATGAAGAATCAACCCTTCATGCTCATGCCATGCTCAGGTGGAGACCGGTGAGAGATAACTCTGAGGCACTTGCCATAGCTAGACATGTGGTAAATGCTATTGATGCAGAGAGTGCTAGAATTGTTTGTTGTGTGAAGATTTTATACCATTTGGTAGTTAATGATAGAGCTATCAACCAGTATGAGGATATGTGTCAGATAATTAGACACCTCAGGGTTCCAGACATGCCTGTCAATGATGAGTACGGTGCTTACACTAGTAGACAATCTGTATATGATTTTTTGTGGGCCATTTCACAGCATTTGAGGGATGTTGATCTTTATCAAGTTAGAGATTCACCGGTGATCTCTCTTCTTGTAGATGAATCAACCGATCGTAGTCTGGAGCAGCATTTGATTGTGTATGTTTGCAGTCTATCTCGTGGTGGCTTAGGCCCTCCACGTATGCAGTATGTTGGTTTGTCTGGTGTTCCACGAGCCACAGGAGAGGTATCCTATAGGAATGTGGTGGATTTATTGGAGGAGTTGCAGTGGCCTCTTGACAAATTAGTGGCTTTAGCTACTAATGGAGCGGCTTCTATGACTAGGGTGAGAGAAGGACTAGCAGGCAGACTTCGGGCAGATGTACCAACACTTGTTAATGTGCATTGCATTGCACATAGGTGAGTCTTTAATTTTAAGTTTTTTTTTAATGAATTTTATTATTTTCTAGAATGTAATATATTCACTAATTAATTCCCATGTTTGTTTAGAGATGCACTGGCAGCCAACGATGCAGCTGAGGCATCACTGGAGCTACAGGTTTTGGATGATTTCTCCAACTTTGCATACACGTGGGTGGGCAGGTCATCATTGCGGCGGACACAGCTTGATCAGTTGATGGTGGAGTTTGCGATGGATCCATTGGTTGTTCTCGACATACATGGAGTTCGATGGTTATCCCGTGGACAAGTGATGCAACGGATTTTGGATTGTATGCCCTTGTTTCTGGAGCTTTTCCATGAAGAAGAAGCAATGTGGTATCGTAAACTCACATCCTTTCAGTTTCAATTCTTTCTACGGTTACTTGTGGATATTCTTACTGAGTTGAATAAACTCAATAAGCTATTTCAGAGTGACCATGTGGATATTACTCAGATTGGAGGTCATTTAAACATTTGTATCACAGTATTGAGTAGACGTTTTCTAGCAGCTAGAGGTGCAGCATTTGGAAGAGGTTCAAGGGCATTGTGGCCATTTTTGGAGACCAGTGCAACTTCTATGGAGATGGAGTATCCAGTTGCAGATGGTGGCCTGAGAACCTATCCAATGCATTTGGAGAGTGTTACTCGAAGAGCCGGTACTATTGAGGAGTGCAAACTCATTGGGGCAGAGTATGTGCAGAGGGTGGTCGATGCATTGAATAACAGGTTTCCAGACTTAGGCATCTTCAATACATGCAAGCTCTTCAGTCCCAATCTCTATCCTGCAAATGATGATGAGAGGACTCGTATTACTGAAGAGTGGTTGGAGAGGTTGTTTCTGAAGTTCCAGAGTTCTGAAGAAGAACAAGATTGGTGTCGAGGTGAGTGCTTGGGGATGGTAGAGATCATGAGAGAGATGATCCCAAATAAGTCTTTATTTGAAGCATGGGAGTTTGCAAGTACAACTCCAGAGTGGTCCATCAATTGGCCTGGTTTGAGTAACTTGTGGAGGAGAGTTATGGTGATTCCTGTGAGCACTGCAATATGTGAGAGGGGTTTTTCCAAACAAAACCTGATCAAGAGTCATCTCTGTACTAGGTTGAAGTTGGAGGCTTTAGATGCTTTGATACGCATTTCATGTGCAAATATTCCAGTTGAAAACATCAATTGGAATGCAGTGATGCTTGTTTGGAGAAACATGAAGGATAGGAGAATTCATCCACTTGTTTGAATGGTAAGTTCTTCTTTTTTTTGTAAAAATTGAACATGTTTATATTAACTAAATTTTTATACAATTGCTTAGTTTACCTTCAATTTAAATCTTTGACATTGTGTTAAAAAAGTTCTAAATATTGTGGTTGATGAATCAATGTGTGCAGGTGAATCCAACCTTTTGAAGATTGGTATTTTGATTAGGTATTAGTGGTTTGACTCCATTATGTTTACATTCACATGTCATATATGACATAATGTAATTGATATTTGCATCATTCATTTTTTTGGGAAAAAATTGTCAATTTTTATTTTATTTTTAGAACCCGTCCAAAGTGAATTTCACACATCCAAAAACCGGTTCATTTTCAGAGAACCCGTCCACTGGGAATGTTTTTTTTTCCAGAACATGTCCCGGGACATGTTAGGGACCTTGTGAAAAATCACCACTGCTAATGGGTAAGCAATGTGTATATATATAAAGAGAACATGCAATAATAAAATTCTTTTTTTAGCAATGGCCAATAGAATTACAATTTCAATCCAAGTGATTTCATATTTTTCTAATATGTTGTGAATTAGTTATGAATTTTCTAAGTGTGCAGCCTTGTTTAGCCGGTGGAGGCTAATAGGTACCTCAAAGTACAGACCAAAAGTAAGGGGTCTTGACTAGCAGCAAACCTATGTTGAATGGGCGATAATGGGATGGAAGTGATTCCAATTTTATAGTTGTTGGTTATGGGTTTTGGTTGATTACAAGGGGGTTTCTGTAATTGAATATTGAGATGGTTGCAATCAACCATAGTATGACATTATATATTTTGAAAATTCTCATCAATTTTCATCTCATCATCAAGTATAGGTTTGGTGTTTAATCTCTAAATTGTCCATTGAACAAACAATGAAGATTGGGTAGGTTCCTACCCAGTCAAAAATGACCAAATGTTTTTCATGTCAGAACAACAAATGGAGACTTTATTTGTGAGAGATATTAGTAAAATTCCAATAGGGTCCAAAAGTTACGTTGCCCAAAACATTGAGGCAATTTTTGTACTCGAAAAATTTGGGGTAGTTGGGTAGTGTGTGTAGACATTAGAGTTTTCGAGAAAGTCCTTCACAAAGAGGAAACAAATGAAAAAGGCAAGGTGAGATTTAAAGATGGAAAGAAAGAGAGCATGAGGAATTTCATGCTCCCGTTTCCTACACCAAAGAAATGCATGGCAACATGCTCTTGGGCCCTACCCAATGCATGCTAAAGCTCCCTCATAGTACCTTTAGTTCTCAAAGAATTGACCCAAATAGTTCCCTCACAACTTGCCCAATCACCCTCTTCATGTGCTAACAAAAGACCATAAAGTATGAGGTGACATGCAATATGAATCTGTCTCACTTTCAGTACGAGGTGACATGCAGGATGACCTTGTCTCACTATCAAAATAACTTCATTAGGCGATGTGGGCCATTGTGAGGCATGTCAAGATAAGTCTAGTTGTCTATTTTATTTTAATTTACTTCACATAAATTTGATTTTTCTCTTCCACAAGTCACAAATAATTTATTTAGATGTGCCATCTATACTTATAGACAAAATAGGCAGTGGGATTCAAATGGTATATGTATTAGAATGAGACTTTGAATATTAGGTTTTTCATGAGTTCTATAACTTCGGATTGTGATTTAATTTTTGATCGAGGTCGGTCCGGTCGAGGCGAGAATCTACAAGGGTCATAGATTATGCTCACCACCATCAAAGCAACGGGTACATTCCGTCCATGGTTGCTCCGACTCTGTCCTTAAGGGTTACCACATCCAGAGACCAAATTTGGGACTCTCACACACGAAAGGGTTGTGGACTAAATGAAGTGACAATATCCAGCAGTTAGAGAAACCAAGGTGCAGAAAAGAGAAAGGAGCGCGGAAAGAAACAGGTAGGCGCAATATGTGGCAAGCTGACCTGGTAACCGGAAGAGAGAATGAATTGCGCCAGAACCACAGACCGGGCAGCGGGCGGCAGCGTGGCAACCAAGAAAAAGCGGGCCCGGCAAAGGGGAAAGAAAGCGAGAACAAAGCTGCAGTGGGCTAATTGTGGGCCCCGAAGGACGGTTCCAGAAGAAAAGGCCAGTTCCAGAAGAGTCCAGTAGGACCGGTCGAGGGCCGGTCATTCGTTGGCGGGTGGTGGTGCACAACGACAGGCCGCCCGGGCCCCGAACTTCGGAGCACCCAGAACCTTCCAGCGCCAAACACCCAAAACCTTGTCTTTCTTCCTTCTGCCCTTCTAACTGGCACTCCAGGGCAACGCTACCATTGCCCTCGCTTCATACATTTGCCTCTCCGTCTCGCATTTCCTTTTCCATACCGATCGGTCAGTGGTGCTGCGGCAGTGAGCGTCGTCGGGTGGGGTTCGGAGCGTGCATCCGTCAGTCAGCGACTCATTCGCCTGGTACGTTGTCCGGATCTGCCCCCGCGAGAGCGCGATGCTCCTTTGTGCTATTCTCGTTTTCATCGTTTGAGGTTTGTATTCGGGAGTTCGCGATTGGGGGTACATAGGGTCGGCGCTCGGGGCGGCGTAGGCAATTGTGTATTCGTCGGCAGCAGCAGGGGCAGCGTGGTGATTGATCAATTCGGTGCGTCGTTCTAGGGCAGTCGGGGCAGGGCCGGGGCGTTGGGCACCATGAGCGTGGTAGGGCTAGATGTGGGTAATGAGAACTGCATCGTGGGCGTGGCGCGTCAGCGCGGGATCGACGTGGTGCTGAACGATGAGTCGAAGCGCGAGACGCCTGGGATGGTGTCGTTCGGCGAGAAGCAGCGTTTCGTGGGCGTGGCGGGCGCGGCGTCGGCGCTGATGAACCCTAGGAACACGGTGTCGCAGATCAAGCGGATGATAGGGCGGGCGTTCGCGGACCCGGAGTTGCAGCGCGACCTGCGTCTGTTCCCATTCGCGGTGACGGAGGGGCCGGACGGCCTGCCTTCGATCAACGTTTCGTACCTGGGGGAGGCGCGTGAGTTCAGTCCGACGCAGGTTCTTGGCATGCTGCTGTCGAATTTGAAGAGCATAGCGGAGAAGAACCTGGGGACATCCGTGGTGGACTGCGTGATCGGCGTGCCGGTGTACTTCACGGAGCTGCAGCGGCGGGCGTACCTGGACGCGGCGCAGATCGCGGGTCTGCACCCGCTGCGTCTGATGCACGAGACGACGGCGACGGCGCTGGCGTACGGGATCTACAAGACGGACCTGTCGGACGCGGATCCGATCAACGTGGTGTTCGTGGACATCGGGCACGCGAGCATGCAGGTTTGCATCGCGGCGTTCAAGAAGGGTCAGCTGAAGATTCTGGGGCACGCGTTCGAGCGGAGCCTGGGCGGGCGCGACTTCGACGAGGTGCTGTTCGAGCACTTCGCGGTGAAGTTCCGTGAGGAGTACAAGATCGACGTGAAGTCGAACGCGCGGGCGAGCCTTCGGCTGCGGACGGCATGCGAGAAGGCAAAGAAGATCCTGAGCGCGAACCCGATCGCGCCGCTGAACGTGGAGTGCCTGATGGACGAGAAGGACGTGAGAGGGCAAATCAGGCGGGATGAGTTCGAGGAGCTGGCGAAGGGGAGCCTGGAGAAGGTGCGGGGTCCGTGCGAGCGGGCGCTGGAGGCATCGGGTCTACGGACTGAGCAGATCTATGCGGTGGAGGTGGTTGGGTCGGGGTCACGTGTGCCGGCGATGCTGAAGATCTTGACTGCGGTGTTTGGGAAGGAGCCATCGCGGACGATGAATGCGAGCGAGTGCGTGGCGCGGGGTTGCACGCTACAGTGCGCGATGCTGAGCCCGACGTTCCGTGTGCGTGATTTTGAGGTGCAGGACTCATTCCCGTTCGCAATCGGTCTGTCGTGGAAGGGCGCGGCGCCGGAGACAGAGGGCGAGGAGGAGGTGAGTTCGAACAATGTGGTGTTCGTGAAGGGGAACCCTGTGCCTTCGACAAAGCTGCTGACGTTCTACCGTTCGAGCACGTTCGCGATCGACGCGTTCTATGCGGAGACTGGGGAGCTGCCTGCGGGGATGAGCCCTCGGATTGCGACGTTCACGATCGGGCCGTTCACGCCGACAGTGGCGGAGAAGGCGAAGATCAAGGTGAAGATCCGTCTGAACCTGCACGGGGTGGTGTCGCTGGAGGCGGCAACGATGATCGAGGAGGAGGAGGTGGAGGTGCCGGTGGCACGGAAGGAGGCGGCAAAGGAGGGCGAGGGGGCAGGCAGTGAGGAGGGTGCCGGCGCGGAGAACGGGGCGGAGAAGATGGAGACCGACGCGAAGCCAGAGGTGACGAAGAAGAAGAAGACGAAGCGGTCAGATGTGCCGGTGCAGGAGGTGATCCACGGAGGCCTGGCGGGGGCGGAGCTGACGAAGGCGGTGGAGAAGGAGTACGAGATGGCTCTGCAGGACCGGGTGATGGAGGAGACGAAGGAGAGCAAGAATGCGGTGGAGGCGTACGTGTACAGCATGCGGAACAAGTTGTACGAGAAGCTGCAGGAGTATGTGACGGAGTCGGAGCGGGAGGAGATGACGGCGCGACTGCAGGAGACGGAGGACTGGCTGTACGAGGACGGGGAGGATGAGATCAAGAGCGTGTACACGGCGAAGCTGGCAGAGCTCCGGAAGCAGGGCGACCCGCTGGAGGCGCGGCAGCGGGAGGAGGAGCTGCGGGGTCCGGCGATGCGGGAGCTGAGCTACTGCATCTCGAGCTTCCGTGAGGCGGCGCAGAGCAAGGAAGCGAAGTTTGACCACATCGATGCGGGGGAGAAGGAGAAGGTGATCGCGGAGTGCAACAAGGCGGAGGAGTGGTTCAAGGACAAGAAGCAGCAGCAGGATGTGCTTCCGAAGTCGGCAAACCCAGTGCTTTTAGCGGCAGAGCTGAAGAAGAAGACAGAGGTGCTGGACCGTTTCTGCAAGCCGATCATGACGAAGGCAAGGCCGGCGCCTCCGAAGCCTGCGCCTGCCCCAGCAGCAGCAGCGGAGGCGAAGGCGGGGCCCCAGCAGCAGCCGGCTGACGCGTCGGCGGCTGAGCCGATGGACACGGAGGCGGCAGGGGCTCCAGGAGGCGAGGCGGAGACGATGCAGACGGAGTAGAATGAGCGGTGGGGCTTTTTGGGGGGATGATGTGACATAGAGGACGATGATGCCATAGGTGAGCCGATGGTCGATAGAGTAGAGCTAACATATAAGGATGATGATTAGGTATTTGAAGTAGGGACTCACCGAGAGCTGGCAGTCCATTTGTGTAGAGGAGGGAAGGCATATTTAAAAGTGCAGTGGGTTATGCTATTTTTTTTGAGGAGCGAGGCAACATAGTCAGGACAATTTTTGGTGATTCTGCTCCCCATACCTCAAATGAACGGGCCCAGGAGCCCGAACGCATTTTGATCTCGACTGAGTTTATGTGGTGTGTGAGTGCGGTTGTTGCATGATTTCTCAGTGCCGCCGATGCAGTGTTATTGTTTGTTGTGCTGGGTTGGTTATGTCTTGCATTTTTTTTGACTCACTTTTCTGTTGTGGGCGGTCCTCTTTGGTTGGCATTGGATGCTGCTTTTAGTTGGTTATCGTTGTGGTAGTAGTTTTATTTGTACGGAGTTGCCCTTGTTTCGTTTAGTGTGCCTCTTTTGTCGTCGTTTGTGTTGTTTAGTTCTATGGGACGTCGAAATCTTGTATCTTTGTTCGAAGGAATGCACAGCAGATCAGCCAATCAGTTGGTTTCCTGCCCTGTATACTATATGCACTGGATCAACGATAACTTCAGTTTATGTGACCCTCTAGTGAGTGATTCTGCCGCACTTTCTCTCTCGACCTCAAGTTTGTGTGGCAATTTAATTCAGACTGCATAATCACACAAGCATAGCGCCTGGCATAATCCTAAACATATAGGAGCTGCATTCGATCGAGCGAAATAGGTGGAGGTTGAGTCCAGTTCTCTCCGAAGAATTTGTTGATCCTCTGAATCGGGATCGATGCCACAACACAGGTGCCTTCCAGATAGAACTGAAGACTGACTGCTTACTTGCCTTGAATTTGTGACACGAATTTGCTTACTGGTCTGCTTGTACTTGGAGAGGAATTGCGTTCGTTCTGTTCTTTTGATTGGTACCGTTCTTGCACCGAAAGGTTGAGGCGATTGGAGCAACTAGTGTACTTAGTACTTACTTGCTTCTGATATATTCGCAACCATTACGGCATCGAGGCGTTGTGAGACTTACGGTGTGACTTAGGGTTTTGAGTTGGTGGTGTCCATGGCGCTGCTGGAAGGCAAAGTGGCGCTCATCACCGGGGCGTCGTCGGGGCTAGGGCGGGAGTTTGCCTTGTCGATGTCTCGGAACGGCGCCGACGTGATCGTCGCTGCGCGGCGGACGCAGATGCTGGTGTCGCTCTGTGACGAGATCAACGCGCGCGCCGGAGTTGTTGACGGGGCGCGCTCAGGGAGAGCGGCGGCGATCGAGCTCGATGTGAGCGCGAGCGACCTCGCCATCGACGCCGCCGTGGAGAAAGCGTGGGCGGTATTCGGGCACATCGACGTGCTCGTCAACAACGCCGGAATGAGGGGTAGAAAAATTCTCGCCTCTTGTCCACGGCGCGCATTCATCTGTAATTTCTTAATGTCCAAATTCGTGATGCCATGGCGCTCATTCACTGTCAAGTCCTAATTCCTTGCTGTCCAATGTCGTGATGTTGAGGAGGTTTAGAATTTTTTCAGTTTAGCCCCTCATCTTCTTGCAATTCGATTGCAGGTCCGGTGCGATCCCCGCTAGATCAGCAGGAGGACGAGTGGAACGCCATCATGAACACAAATTTGCGCGGTACATGGCTCATGTCCAAGGCGGTGGCGAAGCGTTTGATGGCGGCCAAGATAGGAGGCTCCATCATCAATATCTCCTCCATCTCCGGTCTGGAACGATCCATATTACCGGGCGCCATGGCGTACGGCGTGTCCAAGGCCGCGGTCATCCATTTGTCCAAGGTGCAGCTTCCGCCATCTCTCACCTCTTCCATGATTCCATCACACATCGGAGCTTGCCCTCACGATGTGGTTTTTGCAGGTGTTGGCTATGGAGCTCGGGAAGTACAACATCCGCACGAACGCCATAGCTGCGGGGCTGTTCAGGTCGGAGATCACGAACAACCTGTTCGAGAAGGACTGGTTCAATAAGGTGGCGGAGAAGATTGTGCCTGTGAGGAGGTGGGGGAGCGTCGACCCAGACCTGACGTCCGTGGTGCTCCTGCTCTCCTGCGACGACTCGCACTACATCACTGGCAACACCTTTATTGTCGATGGCGGCCAGAGCGTTCCAGGGATGCCCATCTGGTCATCTCTCTGACCTTTTCTGCCAAGCTTCGTTGATTGCATTCTTCGATTTTGTGATTCAGGTCTAGCAGCTTGAAACATCTGCCTGTCACTTGATTGAGTTGGTTTTAGATTATTGGTTGAACCCCTCGATGTTTCATGGGGAATAATATCTGTGTACAGAGCTGTAGATTTGGTTTCAGACAGAAGCTTCGAATCAGGAGGTACAAAACCCAATAGCTTATTCGAATCATGTAAATTGAATCACATTAGAGATGTTGATATGTTCTATGTACAATAAAAATGCACTATAGCGGAAATGCAAACCTTATCATTATTGGTAAAATCTTGCAAATATCCTCAAATAATGTGCTAATCTTTGTGAGCGTGGATGAAATGTTAAGATGCAGCAGGTGCGACATTCTTTTTAGTGAGAAACGACGGGGTTGCTATGCAGTGACATGAGTATGGTACAACACAGGCAGTCATGTTTGTTTTTTAGTCTTGAATACCACAATTTGAATAGCTTGTTTAAGTCATGAATTGGACATGAGGCCTGAAGTGAAGTGTAGGTTCTGTGCTTGGCCTAAGATATATGAATAGAAGACAAGCAGGTACCTTAAATCTCCAGTATTTTCTATGACCTGAAAACAGAGCCCACAATCATGGCTTCAACCATGAGTAATGCCACTAACAGGCAAGGTGATCAAACTGCAACCAACAAGTATTCTCATAAACAGAAATTCTATACAAGAAGATAAATTGAGCTGTCGATCACGTCCACGATATGTTGAACTCTTCACCGATGCGGAGCCCGAGACCTGAAATCTGCAGCTCCTGCGGATCCTTGTGCACAACTTTCACCTGGGTTTGCTGCTTCCCGTTCACATGGACAACACTTGGAGCAGAATCCACACCCAACACGACGACTCTGTCCACAACCCACCCCTCCTTGAGCGCGTACCCGCCATGCTCGACATGCGAACTCAGAGTGGCGCGCTTCTCGTTGAATGTGAAGCTTATGTAACTCGACTGGTCCGCTTTCAGGACCATGTCGATCTCCTCGCCGTTGTCCAGGAACACGTCCCCTGACGCGGAGCCGAGGGATCCGAGCGCGATCAGCAGAGCGAAGGGCGTCTTGCGCGCCGCGGTGGACGTGAGCGCGCCCTCTGTGTGCATGGGGATGATGGCGCCTTCACGGACGTGCACGTTGATCACATCCCATGGCGCTGGGAGCGTGAGATGCTGGCCAGTGGAGACGATCTGCGAGTGGTCGAAGAGATTGTACCAGGTTCCTTTTGGGAAGTACGCGGTTACTGTGGTGGCGTTCTCGGTGAGGACGGGCGAGGCGAGGATGTGGTTGCCGACGAGGAACTGGTAGGAGATGTCGTGTGTTGTTGGGTCGCTTGGAAACGCGAAGAACAGCGGGCGGACCATGGGATATCCTTTGGTGTGCGCCTCGTAGTTGAGCGTGTAGTAGTACGGGAGAAGCTGGTATTTCATTCCGAGCGCTGTGCGCGCGGAGGCCGTCGTCTTCGGGAAGAGGTAGAGCTCCTTATCGCCGTTGTCGCGGATGGAATGCGCGCGCGAGAACGGGTGGAACGCACCCGTCTGGATCCACCGGCTGCAGAGCTCGTCGCTGGCCATGTCGTAGAACCCGCAGATGTCCGCGCCCACCATGGGGATCCCGGCGATGCCCGAGTTCATCACCGTGACCACCGAGTACGCAAGATCCTCGTAGCGCGCCTTATTGTCCCCCGTCCAGTGGGCCGTGTGCGCGCCGGCGCCGACGAACGTCGACCTGGACAGCACAAATGGCCGCTTGTGCCGCACCTCCGTGAGCGCCTTCTTCGTCGCTACCGCTTCCGCCATCCCGTACAGGTTGTGCGCGTCGTACTCCGTGGTTCCATCCCAGTGCCGCACCGTCATGGCCGCCGTGAGGTGGCCCAGCGTCTCGTGCGTCCCGAAGTGGTTGAGCTGGAATGGCGGATCGTCCAGGTTTGTGTGCACATCTGTGCACTGCAAGTAGCACTCTGTGGTGCCGTTTGGCACAATAGTCCCGTTCCAAGTGCAGTGCGTCCCGGTGCAGAAGTTCGACACTTCGTTCATGTCAATCCATAGGCCGTCAAATGGCAGCTGATCGTGGAAGAGACGCACCTCGTTTGTCCACCATGGTGTCGCATTCGGGTTCAAGAAATCCGGGTACACCACTGGACCTGGCCACACTTGACCCAAGTATGGCTTCCCGTCGTCGTTCTTCAGGAAGATGTCTTGCTCCAACCCGCGCTTGTAGGTCGCGTAATCGTCATACGCGATGCCGATCCCCGGGTCGACGAGGATCACATAGTGCTGGCCGTCGTCGTGTAGCTGATCCACGAAGGCACGCCATTCCTTGATTGGAAACCTCGCTTCGTCGTGAGTCCAGTCCAGGAAATTCTCCGAGTAGTCGATGTCGTTCCACATCGTGTCCAGCGGGATACCCGCCTCGCGGAACCTGTCCACGACGCTCCTCACAACCGTCACGTTGCGGTATCCCCACCGGCACTGGTGGAAACCGAGCGCCCAGTACGGCTGCGCAGCGGGACGGCCCACCAGCTGCGTGTACTGGTCCACGACGTCGAGCGGCGACGGGCCGGCGAAGAAGTAGAAGTCTAGAACCCCCCCGATGACGCGGAACGTGAGCGCGCGCTCGCTGTAGCTCACCTCCATGCCGTTACTGTTCAGCAGCAGCACCCCGTGCGCCGCGCCTCCCTCGCGCACGTCGAGGTAAAACGGCCAGTCGCCATACAAGTCGATGTCGGCGAAGAGCGCGGCGATGTCGGTCGTCCACAGCGTATAAACTCTTCCCTGCCTCAGTTTAAGCCCCTCCGACCTCGTGCTCTCTCCCAACCCGTACAGCGACGCGGTGCGGGGCAGCTGTGTGGAGATCTCGATGTACTGGTCCTTGAAGACGAGTGCGTCGAACCCGGTGCTCAAGGTCGGCGTCGAGTTGAACAATACCTCGCCACTCGCGACGCGCGTCACTGCGAATCCAAACGGCTGCGTCGTGTAGCTCACAGCCAGCTTCACAGGCCGCTCTGCCACCTCCAAATCCAAACCCAACCCCGGCCGCGGGATCATGCTCTGCGGCACCTCCCATCTCCGCTTCGCAGCATCAGAGATGTACACTCGCAATTGCATACACTTCTCGATTCTGCATGTCACCCAATTAATATATTGTGATGGGCCATGACGTACTGTCAACTTGTACGTGACGTTTCAAAGTTCCACGGCAAACCTATTGATCATTGCCGTTACAACTAGTACCATAAGCTAGATCAGCAATGAACTCTGTTACAACTAACATGAGAACATGATTACTTAACATGAGCATACCTAGCGATGAAGATGAGAGGGCTGATATCGCGTCCCAGCGTACCATTCGGAGACAACGAAAGCACCAACTTCGCCTCAAAGCCTTGCTGATTCGCATACTCCTTCACAACCTCCTGCACCTGATATCCTCCTCCTTCAACTCCATGGAGCAACACTCCGACCAACACGATGATCATGGCCCAAAAGGCGCCCATCTTTCTTCTTCCCATCTCATCAACCTCCAGAAAACACTGATAAGACAGACACACTCACTGACTGAATGCAGAACCTTTGTATTGATAGTCCAAGCGCTCCGATCTGGATTGTACAAGAAGCGTTATGTTTCTGATTGTACGTGCACACTTGGAGTCTTGTGATCTGCCAAGGATTGATTGCGAGAGCTACTACTGGATCGATCGCTTAGCACTCCACTGAGGACAGTGACCTTCGCTTGCAAGCAAGTAACTGATGACAGATGCATGGGTCACGAGTAATCCACCCCTGTATTCTTACTATGAACTGACACAGAACCAGGACTTTAACCAAGATATTTTGTGATGATCCGAACCTCCTTGATTGCACTGGCAGCCTGAACGCCTCAGTATCGGCCGGGTTTTAAAGGTTATCATACTGGTATCACATAGATGTCAGTCGCGAAGTGCACATTGTGTTTGTACATGAGGTGGTTTTTTGTACTAACACAATGTGTTAAGTACAGGAGGCGGTTTTTTCCTTTACTTCAGCTGTGACATGTAAACAGGAAGCTTAATTGGAAATGCCGTGGACGTAAACTTCTCTATCATGGACGGCTGCGTACAATTTGTTCAGGAGTGTGACGTTAATCTCGAGGGTATCGTGTCTAGATGATGTTGAAGTTCTACAGAAGTATAGAAATAGTAGCACAAGCAAGTGAAACAC
Source organism: Bryoerythrophyllum caledonicum (assembly GCA_963971425.1). Classification (NCBI taxonomy): domain Eukaryota; kingdom Viridiplantae; phylum Streptophyta; class Bryopsida; order Pottiales; family Pottiaceae; genus Bryoerythrophyllum; species Bryoerythrophyllum caledonicum. Next base: position 35,208,808 of record OZ020515.1, on the reverse strand, counting down.
ACAACATATTTGACACAAATGTACTTGAAATATACCGGAGCAATAGTGGGCCCTTGCTCATAGGCCTTTACTTATAGCACCACTTGGTAACAATCTTTGCAAACCATATGGGACATATAGTTGTCAAATCACCTCTCTCCATTTTCTCCCGATTTATTTTCCCCTTTTACTTTCTCTTTTTACTTTTCCTATTATACTTTACAAAAAATTTACCTTAACTATTTACAATGCCATAACAACAATGAGGAACAACTGAACTCTAACACTCCGACTTTGCGAGCAGTTACCTTCTTGCAATCTCATTGCCTACTTTTGATGTTGGTCCTTCGCAAGTGCCTTTGTCAATACATCTACAACCATATCTTTTCTTGGGCAATACTTCAAACTTATCTCGCCACTCTCTAACTTCTCTTGAATGAAATGATGTTGCACATCAATGTGCTCTGTACGTGAGTGGTGTGTGGGGCTCTTTGGAAATGCGATGCATCCTTGGTTGTTGCACATGATGATAGTTGTTGCTTCTTGAACAAGCCCTACATCCCCCAAATAGTTTTTGAAGCCAAAATTCAATCTACAAACATAGGGTTTTCCAAGTCGACAAGCGTCATAAAGGTTGCGGTAGCACATATATTTTGGAGCAAGGCACACACTTTGATATGATCCCACATTCAAGATTCCTTGATTGATGCTACAACAATGTCTACCCGCAAGCCCTTTGTAACAACAGGCAACACCTCTTTTAAACTGTCACACAAAATAAAAGTGATTCCTCCAAAGGACACAATTTGCTCAATTATGTAGCAGAGCGTATAGTCAACAACTTCAAAAGCAAGTCTATTGACCATGGGGGCATCATTCCATAGAATCAACTTTGTACAGCATAACATTTCCGCCAAACGACTTTATTTGCTAATGTTGCATACAAGAGTTGTGTCTAATTGAATTGGAATTTTAGCCTCGTATGAATAGTCTTCCCTTTTTGTAGCAACAATACAACAATTCATGATGAAGCAACAACCAACACAATTTCATTTTGCGCATGCACAAACTTTATGATGAGGTTCTTGAAGTACGACTTCCTCGTACCTCCTAGTCCATGGACATACTAAATCTTGTCAAAGGTCTCAAGTGTGCTAGATTCCATGACTCTTTTGTAAATGTTTTGCTACTAGTTATTCAAGCTTTCAAGTTGTTCAACCTATTCCCTCAATTGTGTGACATTGTTTTTGAGTTGCTCCAAATTAAGCCAATTTGCATGCAATCCTTCCATGGGAAATGGAGGTTGCGGCAAACCGTAACCATGTAGGGACTTCTTAGATCCTACAAGTAATTAAGCAATTTCTCATACAAGAGCGTAAATTTACTCCTTTGATGGTTGCTTCTGAAAAAAATTTGTGCAAGGAGTGGGGTACACTTCGAGACGGGCTGTTAAACACTTCATATTTCTTGGTGAGGGGCTGCTTTGTAGAAGTTAGTCTCAAATGTGATGCGTAAGGGTAGTAAGTGAAGCTGGCCTTATTGCACGTCCACTTACGACTTAGATCTGGGACTTGGGTGAACTCTGGGAAACACGATGTGTTGGATAGGACGAAAGTACAGATCTGGAAGTTATGCTTATGATGTGGTAGCGCTGGACAAAGATCAAGTGACGTTGCACTGAGAAGAGCTAGCCCCTATGTTGGACGCTAGATCTGTGATTCATCCACTAGATGGTAAACACTCTCTTGGATCTGGACTTAGAAGCGGATCAACGTCCAAGCTCACCTATACCTCTCACCGCAGCCCTGATCCTGGAACGACATACAAGCGAAATGAAGACAGAAGTGCAACAAAGATCTACGAACAAACAAGCAAAGACACCGCCATCATCACCATTACATAAGTGTATCAGTTACTTTCTTTTCCACTTCAGTATTGTAACATATGTTGTTTTATTAGGCTGCATTCAATGCTTCTCACGCACCACTAGCACTATACCACACAACTCCACTGATACCATCACATCACCTAGATCTATCCGCTCACAAAATACCACTGATACCACCACACCACTCAGATCTACATGCACTCACACACATAGTTGCAATCACACACACCCCAAAATACACCAAGTCACCACCTCACTTGGAAACCACAACACTTCAGTCATCACACTCAGGCACACCAGCGTACATGCTAGATTATCATCGTACAGATCTAGCATAACCTGCTCCCTAGTGGAAGAAACACAGCATCGGACAAGATGCACGGGTGTTACCAGGTACAGATCTAGAAGTCCCGCTGAAATTTCAAGCCTGCCGAGATGTCCACTTCAGGAGGAAGAGAGCACGACAAGGGCAGACACAGACTTTGCAGCGCGCACCAGCATTCGCCCGCACAGAACCCGAACTTATATGTCAGAATCCGTCACGAGAATCAGGACTCCGGCAACTGTCACCGCACAAAAATACAGCTCAAAGCTCCTGCGGCAGTCGAAAGAGTCGGAGGCCCCCAAGGACAACCCAGTAAGCAGACTCGAAGCATCAACAGCTCAAAGAAGAAGGAAACATCTAAGTTCATGGAGGGCACGGCAACAAGAACGACAACATCAAAATACAAGCTTCACCATCCAGACACCCAAACAGTGCCAAACAACACTTAGTCTCCTGAAATGTAGAGCAGTTCGGCAACCATCATACACAGACAAGAAGCTCAAGGAGCGCTCTTTAGCAAAAAGTTCAACAATGTTCAACAGCACAAGAACGTACAAGCCAACATCAACAACATCAAGACACCAGCACAAGACCGCCAAGACTATCAGAGTGAAGAAAAGCAAGAGCAGTGGATGGCATGAGCAAGAAAACAGGAACCAAGAGCAAAAGAACGAGTATTGGAGTTGTCACCATTAGGACCTCGCCAAGTCGTACAAGCGTCCACAACCCCAACCGGCGGCCAACCCTGCAAAAATGCCAATGGCACCAACACTGAGACTAAAATTAGCGCTACATCAAAGGCACAATTTCCACCACAGAAGCGGGATCGCTCGGCCACGAATCCATCGTGCATCAACAAACCCTAAGCCTTCCCGCAGCCAGCCAACACCGAGCCAAAGGCGAGCCGAAACCCTAACCAACCCGCACAACCATAAAAACCGTGAGCACAGATCTGAGAACCCCTCTTTGACTGACGAAACACTTACTGTGTCTCTCCCATTACAACGCTCATCTCTCGTAGCCGTGGAGTACTCACCGAGCGGAGATCGGGTTGGAGATCTGGTCGGAGATCTGGTAGTAACGAGTGGAGTCACCGATCCGAGGAGTACCGAAACGCAAGGAGGCACCGCACGAGGGAGTGCCGAAATGAGAGAAGACACCGAACTGAGAAGACCACGTACCGACCTACCGGCTCTATGCCACACAGCAAAGGTGCACTCTCTCCTTTACCATTGTTTGATTTGCCCTGTGCATACAATACGCTCCTCATATGATTGCAAGCCTCCGGTACTGTCCCTCCCTTTGGTATTGTGCAGCCACGAAGTACATGGACCAGAGCTGCTAAAGGCCGTCCTGCACAGATAAAGACACGGGACAACCATCAACAAGAAGGTGGTGCAAAAATGTGACCCGGTGGGTCGATCCTGTCACTCTCATATTTGTCTGGAATTGCACTGGAGGTGGACAGAGAAAGATCCTGACACGCAACACACAGACATGAAGGCGGAAGTCGGCAAGAACAACTTGGTGGAAAAACAACGACAGAGAACGCACCGAGACGAGGGGTGGAGCCTTGGCGAATCGAGACAGGAAGACCAGTCGAAGGACTAAGGCGGAGACTAGGTCTCGACCAAGCTGTGTGGAGGAGCAGTGAAAGACCGCAACGAGGAAGGTCAGGCGAGCCACAAGGGCAAAGACGAGTTTACAAGATAGAGTTGTGTCGAAGGAGAGGCCCAAACCCGGAGGAACGGAGGCTACCCTCCCCACCCCGCAGGAAGTTTAGGTCAGCCAACCCTCACTTAGTTCGCTCACAGAAGTCAAACTGGCGACTACAGGATGGAAGCCTGGAAAGAGGCAAACCGAACTATTGGAGGTTAGTAAAGTTGCTAGAAGGAAGAGCGACCCCCTTGGAGTTAACGCTGTCAAAAGGAGTGTACAAGGATCAAAGAAAGGAGGTCAACCAGCTGCCAAGAAATCCACAAGGTTGGTTTTGTTGTGTTATTATTGATATGTTGTATTGTGAGGTTTATTGTGTAAACCCACAATATTGTATGTTACATGTACTCAATATAAAGTTGTACCAAGGGGAAAGATACACCACCAAATTGTATGGTGTATCTACAAAGTGTCTTTTTGTATGGATTACTAGTAGTAGAAGTTCATTCCTCTTGCTAGATTTTACATTAGATGATAGCAAATCCTGTAGAATGTGGCTTGCATGTAATGATAATGGTCATTTGTATTGGAAGTTGCTTGGTAGTATAAATCCTAGACTAGCAAAAGTATATTATCACTTCTATGATGTTTCTATGGTACCAAGGAAGTTATGTTTTTATAGCACTCACTGCCTTGATACTAACACATCAATTTGCAATAGAGAGTTGAGGGCCATCACTCTTAATGGTTCCTTAACTTTCAAACAATTGCAAAAAAAACTCTTTCAACCATCTTTTCTTTACCTACTCAGCCCACAACTTAATTTATGGAATGGTAAGGAATATGGATCCGTTGGAAGATGTAAACTTTTTGTCAAATCTCTTTACAATCCTCTTTGTTATGTATAATGGAATCTCCAGTAGCGGCAGCTTCTTCTTCAAACAACGAAAATAGCTTTGATATGAAAGTAACTCCAATGAAACATTTAGAATTGGAGGAGGCTACTTCTCCTTCCAAAGATCTTGAGGTACTTTCGGTCAAACATTCGAGACCACCTTTTTGGCTTGGATTTGATGCTTTGAATGCGCTTGGACAAATCAAGGAAGGTCCTAGAGTCAAACATCTTAGTGTGAGCGAAATGGAATTGAAAGGGATGAGTAATGAGGAAGCCCTAGAGGCTTGTGAGGCAGTAGTGTCATTCCCCTATGTCTTTCAAAAGCATTGGCCAAACAATTGTGGTGATGGAAAAGAGGGGAATCACCTAAACCTGACCCAACTTCCATTTGACGTGGAAGTGGACGAACATGGTTTTTCCCTCGACTACCATATTGCCATTTGTTTTGAAATTGGTGACACAATTGTCTCCAAAGACATGGTCTTAGGATTGGTAAAGGAAAGAATTGTAAAAATGCAAATTCACCTTGGAGATAGGATGGCTCAACCTATTGCTATCATGTGTCTCCACAAGTCGGATAATTGGAGCGGTATAGTGAAAATACATCTAAAAACCCCCGAGGTAGATGCATGTGCCCTCCTATCAGGTACTCGCCCTTTCATCCTCAAATTGGATGAAACCTTGTCGGTTAGGGGAAAAGTTTGCAAATCCTTTGATTCTATAGCTGTCCAAGGACTTCTATCAGTGAGAATTATTAGTCCCTCACTCAAAAGTAAGAAATGGATTGATGTCCTTTTCGAGCTTGTAAATGAGGGATTTTAACGAGGGGTAGACTATGAAGTAACAACGGTTACAAAGAAAGAAGGGAAACTTGATTACGTGAGCGGTTAGAGAGCAGTCGGCGTGAGCGGTGAGCGGTGAGCAGGAAAATCTGAGAGATTTTTTTATTGCAAGAGTAGACTTGAGGGGCCTAAAGCCGTGGGATTTTGTAAATTAGGGCAATTGGCTTTAGAAAATTCCTATAACCGTGGGATGATATGGAGATTATTGAAAATTCATAAATAATGCTAATTGTGTACACTGTCCTGTTACCGTGGTATGTAAATACAACAAACATTGATATGTTCAACATGAAATCTTAAAATATCATAATTTAACCAATGTGACAAAAAACAGAGTGAATGTTTCAAGTAATTGTTTCAAGTTAAAAGTCACCCATTACCGCAATAATATACATGCATATGTGAAAAATTTCCAAATGCACAAGGTACAATATTAAACACCAACAATATAAGAAGATGAACTAATTATTACATATATTAAATTGTTTCATCTTTGATGATACAAACCCAAAAATATCCATGTATATTTGCCTTGGAAATTTCATTATTGTATTAAAAAATGAACCAAGTACAAAATAAATACGAGAAACATATTGAACTCCAATAAACTGCCAACGCATTAATCAATGGAACTACAACTGTGTGCCTCAGAAGAAGAGTCCTCACTACCTTCTTCAGCCTCCACATCCAGATACTGATAAACGCGAGGGTTGAAACGTCGTTTATTTTGAGCTAAAGGCGGAGAGTGTGTTGCTGCAAAAGCTTGGGCAATACTGTCGGCATATGAAGGAAGGGTATAAAGATCCGGGGGAGAGTGGACAAAGGCCATCAATCTGCCAGAAAAAGACAATTACAATTAAAGTAATGGAAAATCATTTGAATATAAAAACAACAAACAATTGGAAAAAACAACTTACTTACTTAAACGATTGCGTTTTGCAACTCGACGAATTGGAACATCATCATCACCAAAGATATCAATAGCTCTAGAAGAAATTGACAAAGTTGGTGGTTCATCTCGAAGAGGAGAAATAATAGCCTCAAAAATCAAAGGATCGGCTTCAAAGCCAATAACATGGCGATGCAAATGCTTTCCTGCTCGAATAGAAGCTCCTGAAATCACATAAAAAAATATTAGAAATGATTAATGCCGAAACATTTAATAAAAGAAGTTAATAAGAGCAACACCTGTGCCAGCAATGGCATCTAGAATCACTGATCCTGGTTTGGTGAAGGCTTCAATAAGAATTTGGTGTAATACTTGGTCCTTCTCTCGGGCTCCCCTCCATGGTATGATTCCGTTCATCTTTTGAGAGTCAGTTGAGATATAATTGAATAGTATATCATCTTCTTTCACATTAATACCAAGGTTGGACAACTCACGATCTACATGAAATGTGAAGGTATTGGATGCCTTCTTTTCACGTATAAGAAGGAGAATACGAAATCGGCGAGTCTGCAAAAAAAATACATGCAATCATATGTAAAAAATATGTAACAAATGCAAAACATAAAGTAGTTCTAATAAATAATTAGTCACTTACAGTGAGCTCTGGATTATTTGGAGAAGTAAGTCGTAGCTCATTGATGCCCTACCAGTCCTTCAAAATCTTGAACTCATAAGTTGAAGCATACGTTCTCACATCGGATCTGATTGCTTGAGATTTAGAGAGAAAAATCAAAATAGCTCCATCGGCATGAAGAAATGCTTCTGCAAATTCGAATAGAGCCTCCACGTGAGACTGAACATACGCATTCCAAAAGGGAATGTCTGAAGGTGTAAGAGAAATTTTTGGAACAGGAAGACCTTCTGGGAGATCAGCAATGATAAGATCCAATCCACTATGAGGACAAGTATCAGACTGAAAAGGGCCTGCATCATTACCCTTGACCTACAAAATGACAATTATAAAATTAGTGATATATAACGGAAATTTGAAAATTCAAATCAATCGATTGCAATGAAAGAAAGGATGTATACCTTCTTTACAAATTCGTGCAATTTTAGTAGGGCTGGATGTGATAAGCCAACCTCCAAGATATCCGGAATGGAGGTTTGTTCCAACAAAACAAAAGTGGAAGGATGTTCAATTGCAGAAGTAGCAGCTTTGTGAACAACAACAGACTTCTTCGCCTTCAATTGTTGAGATGCAAGAGTTGAAGTTGAAGACGGCTTCTGAACAATAGTTTCTGATGACGGTTGAGGGTTCACTGCTACATTTGAGGAAGAAGGCAAATTCGTCTTGGGTTCCAATGCATTGATGCCTGCTACATCATTTGAACCCTCTGGGATATTCTTCTTAGACCCCCTAGTTTTCTTAGCAACAGGATTTTCTACTACCTTCGAGTGGACAACTTGAGTACCTTTCAATGCAGGTTCAATACTGTCTCGAAGCCCAATGTCAAAGCTAGGAGGTCTTCTATCAGGGCAGTCCAAATACCAGCCACATGACTCCCAATGAGAGGAATCCCAAGATTTCATGATACCTTTTGTTAACATGCAGTCATCGTTGTCAACATCCAAGTAGCTCGCAAAAAAAGCTGGAGACCTTGAAATTGCCTTTGTAGGAAAAAGGATATACTTGAAATAGCGATACAACGAACGTTGCATGGCGGACTTAAATCCATACTGTTTATCAAAGGTATTGTTCTTGTGAACACCTTTCTCTTCATTGAACTCACGATGGAAACCATAATCCCATAGTTGAATCCTTATCTGCTCAATATACTCTGAAATGGTTGGAATGGGATCTTTTCCATCTGGATGGTAGTCAATGGTAACTCCCATGTCCGCAATGGCACCATCAAAGAGTTTTTCCGATTCAATAGCCAACTGAAATTATATAAATAAGTTGTTAGCATATACATTAAAATGAAGAAAAATCATTAAGAAGTAATATTGAAGCACACTTGTGAAAAACAAACCTGAGCCCACCAAGTAGCCTTGCGAAGCCATTCGGGGAATTCTGCATCCCCAAACCGAGGTTTTGGAAACTTTAAAGCCGCACGAAGAGCAGAAGAAGAATTCCATCTCTCAAGCCATTTTACCTTCATATGAGAATCTAGAGCTGAGGTAGCAAGCATCCATAATTTTTCTTGTGTCATCTCTGGTTCCTCACTATTTTCATAATTTTTCTTCACTTGTAGAAGGAATTCTGGGGTGTGTTTAGGATCAGCAATGGGTAGCTGCTTCTTTAATTCTGATGTGCACTGAACCTTCATCTTCAACACCGCTTTCGACACAAACTCTTGAGCTTTGAGAGAAGTCCATTGTTTGGGGTCTGGATACTTCTCATGGAATCTCCTTTCAGCAGTGGCAGCAGCTTCACCCAGCTCTTGCTGTAGAATAAACTCAATATTTAAAAGGTTAAATTATAACAATAGCCATGTATTAAAATATGGAGAATTCAATTGTTGAAGGAAAAATTGATAAACAAATGGGTATGAGTAGAAAATACCTGATACAATACTCCATTAAGAGCTTCTGTAGTGAGTGAGAACCATGTTCGATTCTTACTCTTTTGCTTAGCCTCAGAAGCAAGAAGATCCTCTTTACTGACCAAATTTGTGAAATAAGATAAAGGTTGCCCCGCTATACCCTGAACTCGAAAAAGTTTGTGAACCAAATTGGTAGTCACATGGCATTTTTGGTTCCTCCTGTCATACATGAATGAATCAATAAAATTATTAGAAGTTACAAAATGAGAGTTTAATATTCAATCTGCATGGAAGGAATTTAGAAATGAGTATGGCCAACTTACCAATTCACTTGGTGTAGAGCAGTCAGAAGTGGCCCAACACATCCTTTAACATCAAGAATGATTGATTCCACTGCATAATGCCATGATGGATCATTAGAATGATCACGGTTGATTATTGGCATCCATGCCTGCAGACGGTGATTCCCATCCCAAACATGAAACATCTTCCCGGAGAAACACCTCAGATCTTCATCTTGAAGGAGATTTTCAAAAGCAGCATTTGCTGCAACCCAATGAGGGCTCCACGAATCTTTTATTTCATTTGTCACATCGACAATTTTACCTTCATGATCTTCCAAGGCAACATAAAATACGCCATTGCCATCCATATATCCATTACTCAAAAAGTGAGATGCGAGATTCATGACATCATTTTTCAAAAACGGTCTGACAACATCCAACGATATCATCCGACAAAGAGGAATCTGAAGTTTGGACTTGGTCTGTGGTTTAAACCGTAAACTGTCCAAGCTTGATGAAATATTCACTGACTGCTCAGAAACCATAAGATGCATTTTTTTGTCCAACTCGTCCGCAGAAATAATATCCTCAACACTTGTTTGAACGTCCATGGGGTTGTCATCTTCATCAATCACTGCACAAACATAATTAGAAGAAACAATTATAATTTTGAGCATGGTAACCAACAATCCATTCATGCTCATGAGACTTTGATTGGAGGGTTCCCTCCTAGGCCCCATTTTTTCACTCTCAGCCCATTCAAGGCCCCACATTGCGCTCATATTGCCATCCTTGTAAAGTATCATCCCAAAAATTTGACAGCCGTCAAAGAGGTGCCGGCACCGGCACTGGTTTGAGATCGGACTCCATCATAAAATATTTCAAAAATATTTATCAACATGGATCTATCAACCGGCGGTTCGATCCTGACCGACGCATTCACTACATTTTCATGGCAGCCATCCTGTTAATAATGCAGCCACCCGACAAGTCCCAACATATGTGATGATAGCTTTATAGACAGGTGAATATCCACGCCAAGTGACAGTTCTCATAATGTGGTCCATGTTGAGTGCACGTTAGAACCGACCATAAAGATTCAGAGACAATAGTATCTAGTCCCGAAATGATTTGTAGGGTAAGCTGAGCGGGAATTTACTGAACGCCGCAAGTCCATGGGGTTGCGAAACCACGACAACATCACAAACCCGAAGAATTGCGTCTCCGGACCACCATCAGCAACGGTTCAGGGGATTAGCTCTCCATCGACTCATGCACCACCACCTTAACTAGGAGTTTAGGGGATCAGGATCGCCATCGATTCATGAACCACCACCGTCGCCTGCAGTTTAGGGGGTCACCATGCTCGGAGCTGACAACCAATATCAATTATCTGTAAATAAATCTGGCAAATCGAAGAGAAGCCGGCACCGGCAGGCCTCTCCAGGCACCAGCACCCGATCGAGATCGCCCACTAATGCCCATTGATGTGATATCCCCACAACTACGAAATATAACTAGATAATCTTGCAGCCTAGGTACGGTTAGCTACAAACTGGAGGGATGTTGTCTAGGACTTGTTTCATAATGTAACTGGAGTTAACTTCAAGCATGTAATTGAATTGAGCTCGACACGAGAAAGCTGGTTCGATATGTAGAGATGTCCGCCTTCCTCAGCTTAAATGCAACATCGAAGAGGGTGCCATAGTTTTTGAATACCATGTTGGCGGCTGTCGTGAGACTTATTACAGACTAAATGTTGAGTTTGAGTGTCAAAAGCTAGCCAATCTGTACTACTACTTGCAACCGCCAAGCCTTAAACCCTGTTCTCAATAGAGGACTGTGTGCACATTTAGTGCATTGTGCAGGCAGTTGGGTTGACACTTCGGGAGGGTGCCGGCACCGGCAGGCCAACCATCAAGAGAGCCGTCGACGAAGATCAATGAAGAAGAGAGCCGTCTCACTGCGGTACGAACTCTAGAACCTGAAATCCACATTATCAAGGGTGCCGGTGCCGGCACCGGCAGGCCAACTCTAAACTGAAGCTTGATGAAATATTCAGGTCAAGGTTCATAACTTCATCACATGACCACGTCGATCCCGGCATGCAACATGGCATGCAAAGTGCCGCCTCTCATTGCAAGTCCAGTCAAGCGAAATCCAGGTTTCCAACAGGGGTGCCGGTGCCGGCAGGCCTCCACAAAACTGAATCATAAAAAAATATTCGGCTCATAACTTCATTGCATGACTTCAAGTTAGTCCGGCATGCAACATGGATCCCCATACATTTTTTATAGGGTGCCGGCACCGGCAGGCCTTGGCTCGTTTCACTTCGCTAGGGTGCCGGCACCTGCAGGCCTTAATAAGCATCACTTTGCAAGGGTGCCGGCACCGGCAGGCCTTGGCTGGCGTCTACCACCAGGGACCAGCTGCCACCATCCACCATCACTTTGTCGACGTCGCAAACTTGGACGGGGTCGTGAATTCCATCACCGCCGAGCCCAAAGCCACTGAATGTAGACAACGAAGCAGGGAAGCAACAAGGAAGTAACTGCGGGCTATTTAGGGTGTGCGGGCTAATAACCGGCGGACCTTGCTACACTATATTGCAAGCAGACCCGGCGGACCTTAGGGGGTGCCAAAAGCGGTGCCACTTCACTGGGGTGCCGGCACCGGCAGGCCTTGGCTGGCTTCACTTTGCCACGGTGCCGGCACCGGCTACCGTCTTCCACTTCACGGGATCGACGTCGCGAACCCATTCAACTGCGTTCCCGAGCCACCAGACTAGCATCGCCATCCATACTCATGCACGACTACCATCAACAGGAGTTCATGCAGGCGCGGACCTTAGTGCCAGGGATCTGTCCGCACCCTAAAAATCTCTCCAATAGTATTCTTACGAACTGTGCTCTAGAGCCTGGAAAACCCGACCACTATGCGCGGCACAAGGATGCCGACTTCCACTCGACCACTTTACTGATCCCAGAAAATTGAAGGGTGCCGGCACCGGCTGCCGATTTCCACCCTCCTTCTGGGGTTTGAAGGAGCTACCCGAAGCTCATTCAAACTGACGTGCCCGCACCGGCTGCCAACTTCCACCTTCACTTTGTCGAACCCTAAATCTGTTGAAACTGATGTGCCGGCACCGGCTGCCCTACCTTGGCGCCACATCGCCATGTTGACCACGTCGATTACTTTGATCAACGATGACCACGTCGACAACGGTTAGCATGCTCCACCACCATCAATAGGAGTTCGCAGGTTGATTACAACATGTTGATGACAACGTCGCAAACTGGATCAAAATCACGAACCCGATTAATAATGTCGATCAACTGTCAATCAGGTTGATCATGCAAACCATGTTTCAACGTAGCTAACCAACTATCGATTATGAGCATGCTTACCAACTTGGTCGACGTCGCGAACCCGATATATTGCGTCCCCGAGCCACCAGACAACCAGGTAGCATCGCCATCAATACTCATGCACCACCACCATAACCAGAAGTTCATGCAGGCGCAGATCGTGGAGATCAAGCAGGTGCCGATCGACCTTGGTACTAGAAGTTCATGCAGGCGCAGATCGTGAAGATCAGGCAGGTCGTGAACATCTCTCGAATAGTAATCTCGAATAGTAATCTCGATTCAGGTCGTGAACATCTCTTGAATAGTAATCTCGAATAGTAATCTCGAATAGTAATCTCGAATAGTAATCTCGATTCAGGTCGTGAACATCTCTCGAATAGTAATCTCAAAAACTGTGCTCGAGAGCCCTGAAAACTGTGATGGGCACAAGGCTGCCGACTTCCACCCGACCACTGTCCTGAGCCAAGTTTCTACGATATCACAGAAGGGTGCCGGCACCGGCTGCCCACTTTCACCCTCCTTCTAGGGTTTGAACTGGCTACCCAAAATACATGCAAACCGTTGTGCCGGCATCGGCATCCTTGTCCACCTTCATTCTGGGGTTTGAACTTGTTACCATAAATCTGTTCAAACTGATGTGCCGGCACCGGCTGCCCTCCCTTGGCGGACAACAATACACGCATCCGAAGAGAAGAATAACATTCACACCATCTTCCCGCACCATTCAACGCAAGGATCCAACGGCGGTCCCTTTCATAACAACATCAAAAACAAATAAACCTAGATACAGATCTCACCTGGAGATGATGTAGTTGTATGGACAACTTCTTCTTCAGTCAAGGCAACCTCCTCCAATATGCTCTCGATCGATGGTTGATCCTCCTGAAATTCCATCCTCAGCAATACTCAGTGTAGCAAGCGTGTGAAGGAGAATAGGTTAGGGACAGTGAGTTTGAGATGTGGAGATAGAGAGTGGATATGGACAGGGAGTTGGAAGTTGGAACGACGTTGGAGAGGATGAACAAAGTTGGAGAGGATGAACAAAGTTGGAGAGGATGAACGAAGAGTGTCCTGGGAGATGATACCCCTAACGGACCAAGTGTCCAAATGGGTGGAAGCAAAGTTCGGTCAGTTTCCAAGGATGTCAATTTCCAACATTCCCATTAAAAAAATTTCATTGTAGAAAGGCATTACCAAGACGTTAGTGAGATTTTTTTTTATTAAAATTGTACATTTGATGAAAAAATTATGGGGTTTTGAATTTCAAATGGGGAGATCGGGCACCTCGGGCAACTCTAAAAGCTTTTGCTAGGACACTCTATTAAATGTGAAATTTTCATTACTTGCAAGTAATATTGTTTCCCTTTGAGTTGTCAGAAATAAATATTGTCTTTTGTCAGAAAAAGCATACCAACCCAAGTCAAACATTTTCACACATTGTCACCCATTGTCGGACAAGGTTCCAAAATAAATTCTTCTTTTCCACATCAAAACTAGATATCTTTATATTTTTCTCTTATATTTTTTCCGCAACAAATATGTGGTGTAAACCTTTTATTTACCATTTGGTTAATCAATCTAAAACATACAAAGTTCACGAAGTAGTAAAGTGTGAATTGTCAAATTTTGAACCTCCATTCCTTGCACTGTTGTTTTGAATATGCTACACCCTTCCTCTAAATTTTGAAATAATGTTTCTTTATAAATCTTAATTGGAATCCTATGATCACAAATAGAAATCAAAGTTCTTGTTTCCGTCAATGATGAGAGTTTGTTAAGAGATCATGTTATCTTCCAATTAAATATAAATGGACAAGTAATGAATACATGAATGAACCTCTACATATAACGTTTTTATTGCCGTGACACCATCCGTATAAAATTTTCAAATCAAAACCCTAGAAACAAGACAAATTGTTATGTCGTAAGTTCTGAAGAAATTAATGTTTTGTTACATTGTTGTTAAGCATTATACAAATTTGTTGAGAGCATACCAGATATCCATTTGGATGTTTGCTCACCTCAATCACGTCCTTGTCCTTGTCCTTGTCCTGGTCTTGGTCCTGGTCCTGGTCCTGGTCCTCATCCTCGTCCTCGTCCTCGTCCTCGTCCTTGTCCACAATGATGTCTTCTTCACGTGCCGATGTCGTAGCACTACCCTCTCCAATTGTGTGCAAACGCCCACTTCTATCGTGCTCTCCAATCCCAAATGCTAAGACACAACGGGTATCTCCTAAGTCATCCTCAAGAATCTGGACCTTCCGTCTTCCCATCCTTGACTTCCTCAATTGTTTCGCACTTGAGAAACGAAGTCCGCCTTTCCTCCTCTTCTTTTTCTCAACCCGTGAACAGGTGTTTGAGTGACAACTTCTATGTGCATCTGCAAATAATCACATCTCAACTGAATCAACTCAGTAAGCACGGTTCATTAAAAGATATCAACTTGGTAAGCCTTTTATTGTTGTATCTTTGCAACTACAACCGCAAGAAGCGATGGGTCATAATCTACATAGATCTACTTCATTTCTAACTTGAGTATAACCAGCTAAAGGTTCAATTATTTATAGATTTCAAATTTGCAATCCTACTTGACCATCAAGGTATCCACCGTCATCATTAACACTATATGGTATTTTACATATGTTCACTATCATTGACAGAGTTGTACATTAATTTTATTGGTTGACAGTTAGAAATGTATTCTATTTTCAAATATTAACTATTTTACATATTTATTTTTTTACAATTATACCTACCTAAGCACAACCATAATTCAAGGTACCAACAACAATGACATGTCATTAATTGTTTCTTCTTGAAATACACAAACCGCCAAATCTGTTATATTGTAATACACCCCCAACGTCATCTCCCTCACTTTGCATGTTGTCCATCGTGCACATGTCAATCATTGCAAATGCCCATGTTGTTCTCCGTATAAATATGCAAATTTCCATTAGTGTCATTCACTATTTTAGTGTTTTCATACCAACTTCTTAATACTTCACTAGGTAATTGAGGGTGACTGAAATTTGGACCGGTCAGTTTCCACCATAATATAGGACTGCCGGCAACGGCAACCCTTCTCATAAACAACTTCTTTTATTGATAAACCAAAATTAAGATAGTAAACTGACAACTGTGGCGCCTCTGTCTACGGAATACTATATAAAATACACTGCAATATTGGACTGCCGGTGCCGGCTGCCCATTCCCACAAACTAAAAATGGGAAAGAAAAGAAACGGCAATGCTGGCAACCTTATCAATAATTGGGGGACTTTAATTTTATCAGCCCATGATTTTTCTACTTCACTATATTCCTAAGACTGGGGATACAAGTAGCCATCATATATATCTCCAGATGAAACATCTTCATCTGTATACCATCTTGACACCGCAGACCATCTTCGATTTGATGCATGATTTCTATTTAATGTATTGAAGTCCCCCTAGCTTGCCATTGCCTTCTCTTGCTCGTTGCATTATTATGTCATGGCTTCTTCGATTCAACGGCGTCGGTGTTCCTCTCACTATTCCCCCAGTTGCCAATGGGTCATGCACTATCCTTGCGTCTGTACTGCGAGTCCATTACGAGTTAGATATTATGTCGATTCATATTGAACAAGAGGTCTTGGACGAGGAAGGAGTTTTGGTTGAGTCCATACTTATGCCCTTCACGGTCGAAGGCGGCGACCGTTCTTGGAACCTTTTGCCTGGTAGGTATAGGGTCATAGGTCTGAAATTCGAACAGATGGAGGCAACGACGAAGATCGATACGCGAGACAAATCAACAACGAAATTGAAGAATGTTGTGAAGATTGAGCCTGGAACGGAGACTATCGTATTGTTAAGCGATGACGATGACGACCCCCCTCTAGCGGACCTTTCCGCATTCACGCCATTACGGACACCGCAGCCAACCGAGGTCGATTCGCAGAGAATTGTTGGAGGCTTTGTCCAACATACTTCTGCTTTGAAACCGCCTCGTCCCAATAGTGCTAAGGGCCTTGGGAGCATCGTCCACAATCTGAGAAGACTCATTACCAGACCAGGTGCACGGAATGCCCTCAAACGTCTCGATTTCAATTCGGTCCCCGTCCACCAAGTAAGGTACCTCCCTCAAATTTACAATGGTGATGTTATTTACGAATTTGAGCCAATTGGTGACTTGAGAAAACAAGCAGGCCTGATGGACGGGATGGATAAGCGATTCGATGGCCACGCATGGTGGAGGACCAAGACAACAAATATCCAAAACGACATGGGCCTCACCTTCCGCTACTCTGCATGCGCGGGGCATCTTCGATGCTCAAATTCTACATGTGATTATCTGAACCGCGAGCAACGGTTGTACGAGGTGAACGAGATGGAGTGGGATGGGTGTACTGAAAATCCCTTCAAGGTGGGTGAGAGTCCACCCAAGAAGTCGACTCTAGTATGTGGAATTTGCCGAGAGCCCCCCATGTGCGTGGACACCTGTCCGGCTCTTCTATACTATGCGAGCGGCCAAGGGGATATGACACGTGCGTGCATCCATCTTGGGACTCACAATCATCCGGTGAAGACTGGAGATTGTCGTGAATCGCTCCTCAGAATGAAGGCGCTTTGCAGTGACCAAGTTTCTAGAATGCCAAGTGCAACCCATTCTAAGATTGTCCTCGAGGCAAGTAAGGAGTTCTTGAGTGAATTTCTCATCACGAAGGAAGGCAAGATGGCGGTGCCTCTTACCGTTGATCAATTGTTCGAGGTTGCAGAAAAATTCAAGTCATTCACGTCGCCGAAGTTGCGGCATACTGTATCGGGATTGAAGGCGCTACCTCGCTTGGGCCCAATCGATGGAATCACGAACCTGGCCGGTCTCAGTAATTGGTCTTACGTTCAGGATAACAAGTTTCCGGGGCAGGGAAAGGGGAAGGTATTTGTGTTTAAGATGTCCGAGGTTGGCCCTGGATCTGGCCTTGACTTAGTCCTCCGAATGCAACCTGGCGGTGATTTGCAAGACGCTTGGATGATGTTTGACCATGTTAAACGAGTGAAAAATTGGACGACCATGGCGTGTCATGTTTATGATCCGGGATATTCGAAAGTCATGACTATTGTGATTTGTGACATGCAGTCGGAGGACACAGAAGCGCAATCCCTCCTCTGGCATGGTCTCAATGGTGTTGTTTTGGATGCTGGACACACAAAGCCAGTATTTAAGGGATTCATGGCTGATAGTGCTCAGGCAAATTGGAATGCCGTTAGGATTATATACGGGTCTGGAAGCAAGTCGGAGAAGATGGTTGGCCAAGAGAGGACGTGTCTATTTCATTGGACTAAGTCCATGATGGAACACACCGACAAGCACATCAAGCCGGAGCTCCGTGAGCAACACCGACTACTCTGCAAGCAATACAAGGACTCTACTACCATTTCGGATGCCGAAGCTCGTTATCGTGCTATAAGGGAGTGGTGGATTTCAGCAAAAGCTGCGACTGGTGATAAGGACATCTCGAAGCTGGATGAATGGTTAGCATTTTGGCATTTCCGCTATATTCAATGGGGTGGAGCTATGTCCCTGGTGAGTCCCTCATACTACCATGTTTTCTAATTCATTTCCTTTTCTTTTAATATTGTAACCTGTTCTTATTGATATCCGTGTAATTGATAATTGTATCTAGGATCTTACGGACGAGGAGCGGGCAAGCATGCCGAGGTGCAACCTTGCGGAAACAATGCACAACAAATGGCTCCAAGCATCTGGGAACAAGGGCAGTGATCTCTTTGAAGCAACTTTGGATGATTACGTTAGGGCCTTTATGCAGGTTACTCATTATATTTCGTTTCTCAAGGGTGAACGTGGAGGGACTGGTCCAAGTAAAAACGAACTAAGATTGAGGAGAGCCCAAGAGTCTAGAGATCCCAAAAAAATTAAGGCAGCAATGGAAAACTTCCAAAATTCAGCGGACCTCCTCACACGATCTCCACACTTTGCTGGTGAGGAGGTTTTTGGGTCAACTAAGCGCAAGCTTAATCTACCCCCAGGATCGGAGTTTGACTCACATCGCCCGGAGAAGATTAATTTCTCCCATCCCCGAGTGGAGACTCGGTCGGCCAAGGCTCAAAGGACTCGTGAAGTCCTTGAAGCTTTTGATGAGGATGCACATGTGGAAGAGGATGTTGATCTAACTATTGGCACAAACGATTCTTCAAGTCCGGAACATATGGACAGCGTTAGTGCCGGGCATAATCGACCTACCTATGTTACGGAGGTAGAAGAGTCCGATTGTGATGTTACCGAATGGCATATCACTCGAGTACCTAAACATCGCACCGGTGTAGCATGTTGGGCTCTCCAAGCCGTCTCAAGGAAGCAGTGCACAATGAAGATTATCCAGAAAAAAAAGGCCACTGCATGTCCCACATACACAGGAAACTGGACGAACTATCACTCTGGTAGAATCCAACGACAAGAGTTTTATTTTTGCCCCAACGATATTAACCGGTGTGTATTGGGCTCTAGCAAAAAATGGGTTCTTACTCGCCCGGATATCGTTCCACACATTTGGCCTGTTAAGAGGGGCACCAATCTAAAGCGGTCGGAGATCATTGCACTAGACCGCGCTGGTTTTCAGCTTCCACAGAAGCGAGAAGCGTCTCCCCGTCGGCACTTCGAATCAACCAATGTCGATGGTGTTGACCTTGCTGCGTACCCAATTCCAGAGGATGCTGACAAACATCCCACGTCTCGCTTCACCAAAGTGGTCAAGCGTCGTTCCGGCGGGCCAATTGCCACCCAGCTTCAGCGATGGGGTTCAGCCAATATGATGAAGGCAGTAATTCGGAAGCGCACAATGGTGCCCTTCCCAGGACTCGGCTGCATCGTCGATCTTGAGGTTGACTCCTCCACTACCCACACCATAGAGCACTACATTCTTACGCTCAGCTCAATTCCAGCTTGTACATGTCCCGACTTTGTTTCAATGCAGGTGAAGGCCAACCGATCCGGCCGGTCTTGGACTAATTGCAAGCATTTATATTTTGTCTATGCGGTCGTATGCAAGCTCGATGAGCTGGAGGACTTGTTTGTCCATGCCCCCACACTTAGCTTCAACGAACTCATGCCTGTAGTGCGAGCCATTTTGTTGTACAAGCTTTCTTGAAACTTTATAGGCGGACTAGAACTTGGAAAGTCATTATAATACCAAGTGTTATAATTGTTGAGTTTAGTCTCTTCTGCGTATCATGTTTGCATATCTCCCAAGAACCATAAATCTACAAATTCAGTAATCATGCCACTCCAAAAATGTGTCATATGTTTGACTCTTGTCTCATTTGTTCCAACTTTTTTCAATGGACTAATCCGGGGACTAGAAAGGTTATAATTTTGAGTGGTAAAAAAGTAGGAATTTATATCATGGTCCACGGTTATAGGACCCCTGTTTCCCATTTTTTATAGTTTCACTTTGAATTTCCAATGACTCACACGATCATTTACAACCATCATAACGGAGAAATGAGTAAAATTTTGCACGGCAATAGGTCCATATTTTTTCCCAATTTAGACCTTTTGCATAAGAAAAATCCAATTTAGAATCCAATTTAAGAAAATCAAATTTAAAAATTTAAAAATTGCTAATTTTAGGTCTTATTTTTCTGCTCACCGCTCACCGCTCACCGCGAGCGCTCTCAGACTGCTCACACGGTCTCGTCGTTGAAAGAAAGAATTGGCGGGCTTTGCATGGGTGAAAGCACCAACACCGGAGGAGGCTAACAAAATAAAAGAACAAAAGATTTATGCGGATAGTGAGGTGTTTGTCCCGGTCTTTGTTAAAAGAGGACGGATGACGGAGGATGAGAAAGCCAAAAAGAATGCGGTAGTTCTCATTGTACAAAATCTAAACAAAACCAAGTCAACCTATGAGTTAGAGTTAGCCATCAAACAATTCATGGGAGAAGAGAATGTTGTTAGCGTCTACTTTAGACTCGAGAACAACAAACACGTAGGATCTTGTAATGTGGAGTGTAAAAACGCCGCAGTTTATAAAAAATACCTAAATAAGTGTGAAAAGATGCTAAACAAGTATGTGGAGTTTATTGCTCACCCTCGTAGCATGGACGGGAAACTGAAACTTAGCCCGGAGGAGCTCACAAGATTAGGATTCTTGGATATCAATACTGCGATTGCCAATACGGTAGAAACCCTAAACATCTTCACGAGGGACACCTACAGTAAAAATGATATTAACACACTCATAGATGTTGCGGTAGCGAAGAGTTCCAAAGCCTTTATGGGGGAAATACGGTAAGAAATGGATAGCCTCAAGGATGCGATTGTAACGGAGGCAAAGTCATATGTAGACACGGTGCATGTGGAGCAAATCAAAAACACTAGTGCACTTCGAGCGGAGATAAGGCTTCTACAAAATCAAATGAAGTCTTCCATGATGATAATCGATCAACTCCTCCCAGCAGATTCTACGGACCAAACAAACTAGTTTGGACAAATGGAACAACGGAGTTTATAAAACAAAAAACATCCAAAAAAATATTTAAAAATACTAAGACAACCAAAAATATTTATATAAATATAGTATTTATAAATACTATAAATATCTTGGAAACAATCTTCAACTTTATGAATATATATGAAGACACACTTATACTTTTATGTGCCTTTATTTTCTCACCTTTTACTCATATATTTTTACGTTTACCATTCACTACTCTATTTTTTACTCTTTTACTTTTTATTATTTTTCTTTTATTTTTTAGTCAAAACTTTTTTATCGCTTATTTTGTAGACTTGTAGTTTTTACTCTCCTATTTTTCACTCTTCTATTTCTTAAATCCTTACTATTTGATCTCTCAATACTTTACATTGCTCTTTTACTTTCTCACATTCTACTTTTTTCATTTAGTTTTCTACATTCTTATTGCTCTACTCTCTTATTTTTTACTTTTTACTCTTTTACTTCCCTCCATGATACGCCGTTTAAATATTACCTTCTCTTTTCTTCTTCCTTTATTCTGCTCCATTCTCATAATCTTTCTCGATATTTTTAATCATTCAACTACCATTTCTCCCCCTTACGATCTTTCACTTTCTCCTCCCCTACTTCCTATTCTTTCACTTTCAACCCCTCTATTTTTTACCCCTTTACCTAATACTCCTTTACTTTTCACCTCCTTATCTTTTACACTTTCTACAATATTTAATCACCCATCAACTACTCCTCAACTCTACAATCTTCTAGTTACTACCTCTTTTCCTTTACATGTTGCTATTGAATGTCTCAACACTTTATTTTTTACTCATTTACTGTATACTCTCATACTTCAAGTTATCCTACCTCCTACTCTCGATCTAGATGTACCTATACATTATCTTTTAATAAATTTATATCTTTTTATTGTAATCCTGTTACTACCTATTGTCTCTCTTTCCACTCTCCTACTCTCTAAAACTCTCCTTCATCATTGTAAACAAGTATTTTCGACCCCTTTTCAAAAAATTCTACTAAACCCTACAATAGCCCTAAACCATAACTCAAAATCTCCCACAAATCCCATTACCCATCTTATAAGTGGCAGAAATACACCTACACACTCCCCACACATCCAATCCAAAACAAAACAAATAGAAACACCAATCCAAAATAGAGACATATCATTCATTTTACTAATTAGTGGAGACATTAACCCAAACCCAGGACCTATGCCAAACATTCTACAAAATCACCCCTCAACACACAAAAAACGAGCAAACAATTATTTTATCCCTAATACAATTAAATTCCAACAGAATACCAACATCTAGCAAAACTGTACTCACCATTCTTGGAACCCTTCCACATACTCCATGATGAATATAGCAACATATACCCCCATTTATTGCAATACATCAATGCCAATCAAGTCAATGCCTCAGCAGCAACGTTACAGCAGGTAGACGAAGCATCGTGTTTTCCCGCAGATGTAGTATTGAAGGCCAAGATGTTTGATGCTAGATTGGAGAGGGATGACCACATTTCCAGCAAGAGAGTGATTGCCTTCGTGATGGAGTAAACCGTGAAGGTTGAGGCGGCTTATGCCAACATGAGATTGTTGGTGAGTAACCTCACTCACATCCTACCCAAGTTTGTGGAAGACTCTGACAGCTTCGACAAAGATGGAGACTCGGGTTCGGAGACTAATCCGGAAGAGCGTTGCCTTGGTGATCACGGCCCACGGAAGGAGAAGGAAGTGGTGGACCTTGACAACCCGGATTTTCCCCCTCAACTCCCAAGTTTGAGGGTCTCGGCAGGACCATTCCCTTTGAAGGTCATCACATCGATGCCGAGCGGTTGGAAGGAACGCCCGGGTGTTGCGATGGAGCCCCCACTCCCCGTGCATCCTCGCCAGCTGCCACTCAGTGACCCCTCTCGCACTACCTCGATTGTGGCCCCTTTGCAAAGCGGGCTTTACTTTGGGAAGACCACAAGTGAGAGTTCCTCTTACTTGTACACTCCATGACAGATATCCGGCTAGGATGTCATCATGGGCACCCCGAGTCAGGTATCGGTCCTCCGGACACAATCCGGGCTTCATCCGGGCATAACTACCGTGCCACTCACCTCGGATGGCTCGGATTCCTCCTTGCTTTCAAGGGAAACCTTGTTGAGGCCAACTACTGCCCAAGTCAAGCCTTCCATAGATATGTTTGCGCCATTGGTGGCACTTGCAGCAGCCGCGCCCACCCCGACTTCAAGCCGGAATTCCAAGAAGCGCAAGAGGAGAGAGGAGCGGAAAAGACTCGAGGAGCTGGCCCAGAAGTAAGCCATGATCTTGGTTCGTAGGTCACTGTTCAGTCCGGGATTTGGCCCCTGGTTGACTTTGGTTTTGACTTGGTTTTGCCTTGGGTTTTGTGAAATAAGTGACTTTCTGACGGTGCACGTCGTGTGGAGTGGCAGCCACCGCCGCCAAGAGTAGTTAATGCCACCATTTTTAGTTAGAAGGCATCGTTTGAGTTTGGACGTTTGTGTGAGTTCTTGGCGGTATAAGAGAGGAGTCTCGTGGCCTCTCTCTTTACTACTTGATGTGTGTACTTGCTTTCAGTTTAATTCTAAACCTACTCTCTTAGAAACCTTTGACGGTTGGAGAGCTCGGATTCTATATGACTATAAGTACCATCTCAAGTAGTCCACTCCTCAAGTCCGTACTAACCGTCGAAGTCATTGTTTCCTTGTTCCATCAAGTAGAGTTAGTTCGGGTGGATGGGAATAAGAGGTGAGATTACAAGTGGCTAGGAGAGGACGAGGGGGGAGTGATGGGTATGGAAGGGGTCTTGATACGTCTTGTGTGACCTATCGGCGGCAGGATGTCACCGATTGTGAGGATGTTTTCTAGATCCCGGATGCATCAACCTTTGGTCGGATAGGTTGATCCATAGGAGTATGACATACTTTAACCCTTTGTGTTAAGGACGGAGTAGTCTGGTTTGACCCAAGAGCATTAAGCCGAGAACTACTCTAACAGCTCTAATTATCTTGAAAGAAGAAAGGAGATCCAACTAACCCCTTTGCGAGGTGACCATCGGAGTAATAGGAGGAGGACTTTGTTCCCTGAAGAAAAGGAATAGAATCGGGTATCCCTTGAGCTAATGGCTATGCGAGCCCACTAGGTACTACTCCTTTAGCTGATTCTGAGGTGAAGGAAGGTCTAACAGCTCGGATGGTAGGTAAACCACGTACTTGCCACAAGAGTAGTGCTAGTCCTTAAGGCCCAAGCCTTATTCTCCCTTATGGAGAAACCCAGTGACACCACAACCATCCCAAGTTAGTGAGTAGGAGTGATTGGAGAAACTGTGAGGAAGAATTGTCGTTTACTAAAATCTCTTTGAGTCCATGAACCGGCGTTCATGGTGATAAAACACCCTCCAGATACGCAAGTATCCCGGATGTCTATAGTGTACATAGTTGTAAAGTCCATGTGGGATCCGGGCCGTGTAGGATCCGGGCCATGCACAATCCAGGCCATGTAGGATCCGGGCCATGTACGATCCGGGCCATGTAGGATCCGGGCCATGTACGATCCGGGCCATGTAGGATCCGGGCCATGTACGATCCGGGCCATGTAGGATCTGGGCCATGTACAATCCAGGCTATGTAAAGCACTTGAGTGGGGCGGTTGGTGTAATTCACGCTCACACCTTGTGATCTAAACCCTTCTCTCTTTTCTTTTGATGTATCTATCGTATACTGACATTGTACAGATCTTGGCTTGTTGTTAGTCGTTGTAGTTCTCGGTGACTCTCTGTGGGAACAATTACCTTAAGGGTATCTTTGTGTTAAGATGTGAATACTTGCCAATGCGTACTACGACAGTAGTCATAACTAATTTTTTTATTCCTTTGTAGGAAATTCTGTGCGCGCATGCCAGATGTCCGGCCGTCATATTGTTGTGCTTTAGAAAGCGACACCATTGTCTTCAACAAGAAGTTGAAGGCCCTATCATCACCATCAGTCGATTCGACCATCCCAAGTGAGGCGCCTCCAATGGCAACTCTCTTAGATGAAGACATTCCTGTCCGCAAGATCGTGAAAAGAAATAGACTGAGTACGTAAGTTCAAAGTTG
Organism: Bryoerythrophyllum caledonicum; assembly: GCA_963971425.1. Lineage (NCBI taxonomy): Eukaryota > Viridiplantae > Streptophyta > Bryopsida > Pottiales > Pottiaceae > Bryoerythrophyllum > Bryoerythrophyllum caledonicum. The sequence goes on along the minus strand of OZ020515.1, from coordinate 35,183,533 downwards.
TTAAATTTGAAATTCTCTGCCATTCTCTATGAAGAATTCCTTGATTTATCATTTCATAACCTAATTTCTCTATGGACTTTGCAGTCTGATTGCTAGGGCGGCTTCCCCAACCAAAGGTTTTCTGCTGCCACCTTGGGCCGCACATGTCGGAGACTTAATGGCGACCACCTCGTCTCGTCAAATCCATACCCACAATCGGCGATATGATTTCCATGTGCTCCATTTTCTAGATGTAGAAGCAGACGTCGAAAGACATGTCCTATCTTCCTCCTCGGCCTCTAGTTCGTCTGCATCTGCGTGAGCACACTTTCTACTTTTTGTGGACTCTCCCTTTTCTTTGGCATTAATGTTATAATATGTTTGTAAACGACTCTTATCCTTTAGAACTTCCAGATTTTGTTTCCATGTTATCAGTCTCAATTCAAACTTCTATTTGGTCAATTATTGAATTCCCGCCTTTCTGTAATTCATTGCACGATTGTTTCATTGGCTACTAACATAATGTGGCTTGCAAAATGTATATTTCTTTTTGTCATCCTCACAACCAAATTTCATGCTGCACTTCTTGGCTATTCCTTTAGTGCTATAGCCCAAGATATCTTCATCCTATTATATTATTTGCTTTAATCTTCCTTCATTTGGTGATCTCCATATCTTGAACTCTTGGAACGTTAAAGACAAGTACAAAACAACATATTTACATTGTGAAAATTTTGCCTTCAATTACCCAACTTGTTGTATCTTCCATGAAGAGTGTTGTTGTGAAATTTGAAGTTCATGTATACCCTTGCTCAAGTGTAAGCACCCATGAAATATCTTAACCTGATTCATAGTTCTAAAACTCATGCAATAGCAAGGAATACAATGAACAACCCATGAGAAACACTAAAGTACTATGAGTTGCATGCCTTTTGCTCTGTTTGGTTTCATTCATATTCAATAAGATTAATGTCTGGAATTCTGATATAACCTTGTCGTCCATGTGATTGCGAGATTTAAATTTGTTCCTCAGATTAAAAAATTTGTCAATGCATGAAGACTTTTGTTTTAGGCCATTTAAATTTACTAAGTTTATCATGTACCAACAAGTTGAGCAATGTAAAAATTCAACAATGCTCTGGAATGAAGTTTACTTTATATATAATATGCCATTGCAAAACTGTCTACCTAGCTCCTAATTTAACCAGTAATTTAATATACAAAAATCCTTGCTATCATCTCTTCCTATACGAGCACTCTATTCTCCCAAGTCCACATTTTCCACTATCTATATGAGGTATCTTTAATCATTATAATTTGTATCCTAAAACGTTCCATGTTTTCTACAGGTATTCTAAAATTTAAAATATACTATTTATTTCTATTATGTACAATCATGCAACATAATTAGGCATTGCATTTTCCATGAATGCTGATAAAATGTAAAAATTAACACACAAAATGGTTTCATATAAACATGATGTTGAATAATAGGGATATTTATGCAACATCACTTATTGAAGAGAGTTTTGGGAATCCATGGCCATAGGGTTCCTACAACCCTCACCAAATTCATTCAGCACTCCCTTCTTAAAAAGTACCTCCCTAGGTACTTTGGTATACAAACAAATAAATCATATAATACTAGGAATCCACGGCTATAGGCCCTCTACCATCACCTTTTGCTTTAATTTTCACTTTCTCATTTACATTAATTCCAACTTCATCAAGAACTTTTCCCAAAAAATGCCCAACTTTTTTGCTCTAGGCTCACCGCTCACCGCTCACCGCTCACCGCTCACCGCTCACCGCTCACCGCTCTCCGCTCACCGCTCAAGGCACGCAAAATAGCTTCGTCCGTGCAAATTCTCCTCTCCAAGCTAGATAAGCGGGTGCAAGAGGCGATCAACTCAAATATCGTAGGGTCAGTATTCCTCAATACCTTTGAAGGAAGGTCGCCGTGAGTTATTCCCAATCATTCCGGGTTGGATCCGGAACATCTTGATACCACTGTAGGGCCTCTTCTTTCAGCAGCCCTTGGAAAATCCGAAGCTTTGTGGCCACGTCCTCCTGGTTAGCTGCGGCGGTAGAGTTGAACTCGCATAGCCAATCATCTACATCATCTCGTCCGTCTCCTTTGAAACGGCGATAATTGAGTTGGGTTGCACTACAAGACATCGTCGGCTGTAGGGGTTGCTCAACCGTAGAGGTACGAGCTAGTTGTTCCCTAGCGAGAGTGCTTGCCAAATGCGTCCCTCCGAGTGATTCGCGAGGTCCTGCATGGTCTTCTCCTGCTGGCTCAACTGTAGAAGCTTCTCCTTTCTTGCGCGTAGATCTCCAGACACCTTCTATTCCTCTATTCATACAGCTTAATGTCAAACCTTTCCTTTCCAGACTAGCTGTCGGAACCTAGTTTTTATGGAATTAAGGTCTTAGTGTAAGTAAAGGAAAAATGGGCGTTGATTTTTCGGAAATAGGAAACATCCCCTGGTCCCCATTATAAATAGATAGTTTTACTAAAAACTATCACAAGCACTCGTAGCCTAAAATTAAAAATCCTAAAATCACTAAGGAAGAATCCGGGCATCTCTGGCCCGATTCCGGTCTCGGCAGGATGGAACTAGGATCGGGATTTAACGGTCAAAACCGTCCCCAGGTTTAATGGCTATAACCAGCCACAGGTTCGGATTCAGGTAATGATTACCGGACTGGGAATAAATAGTTAATCCCAGAGTTCTTCCTCTCATCTTTCTTAGTGAGCTCCAGGGTTGTTTAGCGGCAGGTGAGCGATTATGTGCGGCTGAGGGTTGTGAGAGTGAGCTTGGAGGGTCGGTAGCACTGCCTTTGCGGGTTAGGGTTTGAGTGCGGATTCCTTCGCAGATCTTTTAGGAAGAATCCGGATTCGTATCCAGGGAGAAGGTCGCTGCGGTGACGTTGAAGAAGGCGACCAGCAGCCGGGCGCCAACCGAATCGATCGTGAACCTCCTGAATGTGGTTCCGGTGGTTCCTGAATCCGAGAATGACCGGAAGGCTTTGGATGCGGATTTGAAGAGGATGGGATGCTTTGGGTTTCGGAAGCAGCCATGGGGCTTCAGGGACGACGCGATGGTATGGGAGCTACTGGATGGGGTCTTCAACGAATTCGGCGGCACCATCCGCGAAAAGTCGGAGAAGTGGACTTCAACAATGTGGAGCAAAGTCTACGGATTCTTGACCCGTGGAGAAGGTATGTGCTCGTGCCGGGAATGCTTTGATGACCGGAAGTTTGCACGGAAGGCGGATCCAAAGGACGGCTTGACGGTGGCGCACTGCAAGGACCCGAGGGCGAGAAGGGTGTACGAGTTCCTGCTCCCGATCCTGTATCCGGATCGGCCATCAAAGACTACCACGACCCTAGCCAACACAATCTGGGGAGCTTACACCGGCGAGCGGAAGGTGGCGTGGGGAACCATCGTGCGGGAACTGGTAAGTAACTTCCTGACCGAATTGGGGAAGGTGCGACCTACCCCAATCTCTCCATTCTTGTACCATCTGTACAGGCACAAGGATTTGCTGCGCAACAACGAGATGACCGCCTACAAGACGGCCAAGGTGTTGGCGAGCCACGGCTGGGAAGACATGAAACCGGATGCGGAATCCGAACAGACACCGGATTCAAATTTGGATTCGGATTCGGACTGGGATTCCTCCGACGACGACGTCCCGCTAGCGGCAGTCAATCCGAGGAAGAAGATGAAGCAGACAGAGAGGAGCAACACGACCCTTCCCATCCGCCAGAAGAAGTTCACCAAGGAGAAAGAAGAGGAGGATCCTTTTGACATGATTGCGGAAGGATAAGAGGAGGCAAAAGAGACTTACGAGCGGATCAAGGTCATTTTGGCTGAGGCGTGCCGGATTGCGAGAGACGTAGGAGCTCACGAGCTTTGCGGACATCTGGAGCGGAACCTGCAACCCCAAAATGTACAGGAGCTGGAGGCTCGACTTGTCTCCATGGAAAACCGGAATCGGAGGATGAAGACGACCCTGAGCCAGAAGGAGACGGAGGTGATCGCAGCGATGGGTAAAGTCAATGATTCCGCACTTGCTCTTACCCGGGTAACAGAGTTTGTGCAGCAGCCAGGAGACGTGTTGTTTAAGGCAAAGTTGTTTGACGCCGGATTTAATGAGGCCCGGAATATGGACGGCCTGGTGGCGAAGAAGCTCGTTGGAGTATTGGTGGAGTACCATTCCAAAATTGAGAAGGTGCTAGAGGAGTGCCGGAAGATTCAAGTAGGGATCTTCCGGGATGTTGGAAAAGGTAAGCAGAAGGTGTCTCTGGATTCCGAGTCAATGGAGGCACTTCCGATAGTGTTGGCTTCCGATAGTTTAGGATCCGGAAGCCGGATTCTGAACCCCGGGTCCGGAACCCAAGAAGCAGAAGGACGTGCTCCCACCGCTGTCTCAGCTAAAGACGAGGGTTCGGCAGGGGAAGATGAGTAAGGTGGAGATCGACACACCGGATTTGCGAGTCTCCAAGAGGCGGACCCTATCCATTTCCGAGAAGGCAACCCCTATGCGGCTGACCCGGTCAGCTTTGCGGACCATCACTCGGGAAGCGGAGGAGAGGACCTGTGCAAGCCAGCGGATCGAGGTGCCGAAGCCGGAGGACAAGATCAAAGAAGAGAACCCGGCCTCGCCACAAGTTGGGACATCAACGGTAAGATTCTCGGATTCTTCAGAGGAAGACGAAGGTCACGATCAAGAAGACAAGGCGTAAGATGGCTCCCATGCTTTGTGCACAAGAAACTAGTCGTAGGAGGTTAGGAGTCTAGAAGTAGAGTTAAACGGTCACAAAGGTGATCCGATTATTAGGGTTTTACCCGGATCCGGAACGTGTTCCGAAAAAGGTGGATCGGATCCGTAACTTTTGGATCTGGTCGGGGTTAGTTAAAAAGAGTACCCGTTTTAATAGTGGGTTCTTGGATTTTGTGTTTTGAGTTCCGAAGGGAGGGTATTTAGTTGTTAGTTTCAAGGCGGTTAGGGTCTTGCTAGTTGACCTAATCGTAAGAGCGGGAAAGATTACGGACCCGGACAACTTAGAATTTTGGTGTGTAGGTCGGACGCCTTGCGGGGCCACCACTGCAGTTGGAATCCGGTTCGCGTTATCTTAGTGTTAAGAAGGGGGTTTGCAAGCATCCAACGACGGGGCATTGTTTCCTAAGGTTGTATGAGATGCGCTGCCTACTTTTAATGTTAAGTATGTGTCTTTCTATCTTTACACCTATCTATCCTTGTTTGTGTGAGCTCCGAAGTGGTCCTTGTCACAGACGTACCCCATTCCAAATGGTTGTGTAACCTTCGTGAAGCTTGAACTGGGTAGAGAGGAAAAGGTGAGGGATCCGGGTTTTTGCGGCGTTCCGCAAAAGGGTTAGAAGCCGTACCTGGTGATAACTGGATCCGGATTCTCAAGGATTCTTGTTGTTGTAGTAAGCGGAGGGTTGGAATACCTCTTGGGTGACCGGCTGTTGGGTGACAACCCGGTAGTTGTGAGGAGGTAGCCACTACCCTAGTGTGTGTGTTTGTCATGTGTAGAGGATGTTAGGATTGATAGTGGAGTCTTTCGCCACTCTAATCTACGAGGGGAGAGTTTTGCACACCGTCCCTCTCCGAACAGGACGCGTCCTCCGATAGCTAATGTCATGAGGGAAAACTAGAGCTGATTACTAGTGTGTGTGTGGTCTGATATTTCTGGATCCGGATCCAAAACCGGAAACAGGAAAGTAAGGAAAGGCAATCCGGACAACCGAGAAGGTGAAATGACCGGATTGGGCATGATTGGATAAGAAGAATAAGAGGAAGTTTAGGAAGGAGTCATAACCGGATTGTCCTAATCTAGCAAACTTCACTTGAATCCCTCGAACGATACACGAGTCACCACTTGGGGTGTTTTGGTCACTTCAAACACTCAAGGGGATGCACTTGCAACAACCGCGTTCCGACACTAGCTCTACACGTAATCCGGGCTGCCTATTAGTTGGCTAAGAAGTTCCAAACAGGAAATGATTAGATCCTCGGCAGCGGCGCCAAAATCCGCCTTCGGAAGAATCTGTGTTAACCTGGACTCCGGTTGAGGCCGGAGTTTACCCCCAAGATAGGAAAAAGCCTGATGCGTAGGTCTAGATGGAGAACTCTCGGTAAGAGGTGACACCTTCCGGGAGAACCGCAATCGTACTTACCAGAATGTCGTTGTAGTCCGGACTTGTCTCTGTGTGTGACCGCATCCGGAAGGCCATCTGGATGTTGTGAGAGTCTAAGTCTAGTAGCATCAATCAATCACCGGTTAGCGGAGTAGGGAGAGTGGTGTCCGACCACTATAAGTTCCAGGGCAGTGGGTGTCTAGCCACTTAAAGTCACAAGGCAGTGGGGAATCCGGCCACCTATACAAAATAGGATCAGTGGCCTTCCGGTCACTAGTTTAAACCTTCCGGAAGACTCTCTGAGGGGGACTAGAGAATAATCAACCTACCCACCAGTTGACTGGAAACCAATTTCGGCAATCATTGTACAAATTTCGGACTCTGGAAGGATGTGGATCCGGAATACATGAGTGAATAGAATAGCTAACTCATGAAGGATTGAATTGGTAAGTTTTGTTTTGTGGGATATTTGGAGAAGAATACTAGGTCCCTGTGGGAACGAAACCGGAGCGGTTACTTTGGAAGCATTTAGTGACAATTAGGTGCATTCCGGAGGAATACTGACTCTACGAACTGCAACACCCCTGCACGCACCGTCCTCACTAGAACTTTCCCTAACGGACACACGTCCATTCTAACCGTTTACGCTATCAAACCCGTACGGTCAGCAGTTGGAGGGAGAGAAGAGAGAGAGAGAGAGAGAGCAAAGGAACGAAAGGAGGCGGCGGAGAAAGAAAGAGGTTTCCCTTGCGTCGCGTCCTTTTATAGTTGGCAGTTAAGCCCGCTTCCGGAATCGGTACGGTCGATGGTGACAACTCCGGATTTCAGATTTCCCTGGAGTTTCGGCAACTTATCCAACCATCTATTTAACAATTTAGGATCGATTAAGGATTCTTGACGAGTTCAAGAGTCCTTATTCCTACATTCTGACTTTAGGTTCTATTAGATAGTCTAGACTATAGTACGTACTTAACTAATTTTTTCTTTTTTCCGGATTTTTAATGTTAACTCCAGAACCTGGTGGAAAAAGACTTCCACATTACCTCTTTTTCACATGTGAGCGTCCTCGCGAACACTGTCCGTGATAGTTTCTGGTTTGTAAAGTTTAACTCGGGAGCCATTAGTCCGGGTATCCAACGGCCTTCCCTCCAAATCTTCTAATTGCATTAAGCCATTAGGGTAAACTTTACAAACTTTGAAGGGTCCCATCCATAGGGTATGCAAATACCTGGGAAATCCTTGTGTCGGTTGTCAAAGAAAAGTACCATGTTGCCTTCCAAAATCTTTGTTTCCTTGGGCAGTTTCCGGTCATATACCTCCTTCCGGTATTGTTGAACGGCGGTTGTTTTCTCTAAGGCATCCATCCGGTGTTCTTCTAGAACATCGATGCCTTCTAACCGTTGTTGAATATCCTCTCTTCTTTTTCCCAATCTTGATGAGAAGACCCGGAAGGTTTCAACTTCCGTCTCTATTGCTTGCATCACCTCCTGACCATAGACCAAAAAATATGGTGGCCTTCCAGTTGTGGTTTTATGGGCGGTGTTGTTAGCAAAAACAGCCGATGGGAGCTTCCGGTTCCAGTCCGTCTTGTGCGAGGTCACCACTTTGGTGCGAATCTTGCTGATTTTCCCATTGGCACGCTCCGTCAATCCATTTGCTTCAGGATTATACGACGTGGTGTGAGCCGCCAAAACGGCTCCCGACGATGAATGGACCGCACATCAATTGTGTTAGGTTCAACTAGTAATTGAAGTGGGTAATCCAATAAGATTAACCCATGATTTTTGATCAATATGGCTAAATAGCCTTTCCATTCACTAATTTCTTAAATAGGAGCCACTTTATGGCGACCACGGGTTTTATTAAGTTAACCAAAAAAAAAAAAAATTAGGGAAGGAAAAATGAAGAGAAGACTAGAGATGGAAAAAGAAAACAAAAACAAAACCAATAGAAAAGAAAGAAAGTAAAGTGGTGGAGAAAACCACGAGGAAAAATTAGGAGAAGAAGAAGAATGATGATGAGGAGAAGTAGAAAAAAGAAGAAAGGGGTCCAAAAGAAGTGGGAAACGCCCTCACCATCACTTGGTAACTTAATCCTAACCCCAGGCAAGGGAAGTTCAATTTAGGTAGATTAAATAAGATTAAGCACCTTTGGAAATTAGCTAATAGCTCACTTATTGAGATCATGCACACCCATGTGGCATGGAGTCAATGTTTAGATTTAGATATTCCTTGGTTAGTGGGACACCCACTCTTGTTAAATGCAAGGGTGGCACGGAATTAGTAGATATAGGTTTAATAGGTTTTGTAAGGAGTAAGCCATTAATGAAAGAAGTCAAAAGGCGGCATGGAACTTTTTTTGGGAACTCAAGGACAACGAAGGCTGGGGGGTTACAGCCTGGAGCGATGGCATTCGGTTAGAGAGGGCGTAGGAAAAGAGGGAACATGGGGTGGGGAGAGAATGTCCGACGAGGCAAACTGAAGAAAGAGAGCCGGAAGCCCCGGCCACTGGAAGTGCGAATTGGGTGAGGACAGGAGCTAAACCGGAAAAGAAGAAGAGGACCACCACACGAAGACGACGAGATCACCAAGAAGAGGACCAGCACACGAAGAGGAGGCTATCACGAAGAAGAGAACCAGCCAAGAAGAGGACAAGATCACGAAGAAGAGGACCACCACACGAAGAGGACGAGATCACGAAGAGGAGGCTATCACGAAGAAGTGGACCAGCGAAGAAGAGGACGAGATCACGAAGAAGAGGACCACCACACGAAGAGGACGAGATCACGAACAAGAGGACCAACACACGAAGAGGACGAGATCACGAAGAAGGGGACCACCACACGAAGACGACGAGATCACAAAGAAGAGGACCAGCACACGAAGATGACGAGATCACGAAGAAGAGGACCAACACACGAAGAGGACGAGATCACGAAGAAGAGGACCAGCACACGAAGATGACGAGATCAGGAAGAAGAGGACCAACACACGAAGAGGACGATATTACGAAGAAGAGGACCAGCACACGAAGAGGACGAGATCACGAACAAGAGGACCAGCAGCGAAAAAGAGGACGAGATCACAAAGAAGGGGACCAGCACACGAAGAGGACGACATCACGAAGAAGAGGACCAGCAGCGAAGAAGAGGACCAGCATACGAAGAAGCCGAGATCACGAAGAAGAGAACCAGCACACGAAGAGGACGAGATCACGAAGAAGAAGACCAGCACACGAAGGGCACGCTATCACGAAGAAGAGGACCAGCACACGAAGAGGACGAGATCACAAAAAAAGGGGACAAGCACACGAAGACGACGAGATCACGAAGAAAAGGACCAGCACACGAAGAAGAGTCTATCACGAAGAAGTGGACCAGCACACAAAGAGGACGACATCACAAAGAAGAGGACCAGCACACGAAGAGGACGAGATCACGAAGAAGAGGACCACCACACGAAGACGACGAGAACACGAAGAAGAGGACCACCACACCAAGATGACGAGATCACGAAGAAGAGGACCAACACACGAAGAGGATGAGATCACGAAGAAGAGGACCAGCACACGAAGAGGACGAGATCACAAAGAAGAGGACCAGCACACGAACATGACGAGATCACGAAGAAGAGGACCAGCACACGAAGAAGAGGCTATCACAAAGAAGAGGACCAGCACACGAAGAGGAGGCTATCACGAAGAAGTGGACCAGCACACAAAGAGGACGAGATCACGAAGAAGAGGACCAGCACACAAAGAGGACGAGATCACGAAGAAGACGACCAACACACGAAGAGGATGATATTACGAAGAAGAGGACCAGCAAACGAAGAGGACGAGATCACCAAGAAGAGGACCAGCACACGAAGAGGACGAGATCACGAAAAAGAAGACCAGCACCGAAGAAGAGGACGAGATCACGAAAAAGAAGACCAGCACACGAAGAGCACGAGATCACGAAGAAGAGGACCAGCACACGAAGAAGAGGCTATCACAAAGAAGAGGACCAGCACACGAAGAGGAGGCTATCACGAAGAAGTGGACCAGCACACAAAGATGACGAGATCACGAAGAAGAGGACCAGCACACGAAGAAGAGGCTATCACAAAGAAGAGGACCAGCACACGAAGAGGAGGCTATCACGAAGAAGTGGACCAGCACACAAAGAGGACGAGGTCACGAAGAAGAGGACCAGCACACAAAGAGGACGAGATCACAAAGAAGACGACCAACACACGAAGAGGACGATATTACGAAGAAGAGGACCAGCAAACGAAGAGGACGAGATCACCAAGAAGAGGACCAGCACACGAAGAGGACGAGATCACGAAAAAGAGGACCAGCACCGAAGAAGAGGACGAGATCACGAAGAAGAGGACCAGCACACGAAGAGCACGAGATCACGAAGAAGAGGACCAACACACGAAGAGGACCAGATCACGAAGAAGAAGACCAGCACACGAAGGCCACGCTATCACGAAGAAGAGGACCAGCAGACGAAGAGGACGAGATCACGAAGAAGAGGACCAGCACAAGAAGAGGACAAGATCACGAAGAAGAGGACCAGCACACGAGGAGGACGAGATCACGAAGAAGAGGACCTGCACAGGAAGAGGTCGAGATCACGAAGAAGACGACCTTCACACGAAGGGCACGCTATCACGAAGAAGAGGACCAGCACACGAAGAGGACGAGATCACGAACAAGAGGACCAGCACACGAAGATGACGAGATCACGAAAAAGACGACCAGCACACGAAGAAGAGGCTATCACAAAGAAGAGGACCAGCACACGAAGAGGAGGCTATCACCAAGAAGTGGACCAGCACACAAAGAGGACGAGATCACGAAGAAGAGGACCAGCACACGAAGACGAGGAGATCACGAAGAAGACGACCAATACACGAAGAGGACGATTTTACGAAGAAGAGGACCAGCACACGAAGAGAACGAGATCACCAAGAAGAGGACAAGCACACGAAGAGGAAGAGATCACGAAGAACAGGACCAGCAGCGAAGAAGAGGACGAGATCACGAAGAAGAGGACCAGCACACGAAGAGGACGAGATCACGAAGAAGACGTTCAGCATACGAAGGGCACGATATCACGAAGAAGAGGACCACCACACGAAGAGGACGAGATCACGAAGAAGAGGACCAACACACGAAGATGACGAGATCACGAAGAAGAGGACCAGCACACGAAGAGGACGAGATCACGAAGAAGAGGACCAGCACACGAAGAGGACGAGATCACGAAGAAGAGGACCAGCACACGAAGATGACAAGATCACGAAGAAGACGACCAGCACACGAAAAAGAGGCTATCACAAAGAAGAGGACCAGCACACAAAGACGAGGCTATCACGAAGAAGTGGACCAGCACCTAAAGAGGACGAGATTACGAAGAAGAGGACCAGCACACAAAGAGGATGAGATCACGAAGAAGACGACCAACACACAAAGAGGACGATATTACGAAGCAGAGGACCAGCACACGAAGAGGACGAGATCACGAAAAAGAGGACCTGCACACGAAGAGGACGAGATCACGAAGAAGAGGACCAGCAGCGAAGAATAGGACGAGATCACGAAGATGAGGACCTGCAGACGAAGACGACGAGATCACGAAGAAGAGGACCAACACACGAAGAGCACGAGATCACGAAGAAGGGGACCGGCACACGAAGAGGACAAGATCACGAAGAAGGGGACCAACACACGAAGAGGACGAGATCACGAAGAAGAGGACCAGCACACGAAGATGACGAGATCACAAAAAAGAGGACCAACACACGAAGAGGAGGATATTACGAAGAAGAGGACCAGCACCCGAAGAGGACGAGATCACGAAGAAGAGGACCAACACACGAAGAGGAGGATATTACGAAGAAGAGGACCAGCACCCGAAGAGGACGAGATCACGAAGAAGAGGACGAGCAGCGAAGAAAAGGACAAGATCACGAAGAAGGGGACCCGCACACGAAGAGGACGAGATCACGAAGAAGAGGACCAGCAGCGAAGAAGAGGACCAGCAGCGAAGAAGAGGACCAGCATACGAAGAGGCCGAGATCACGAAGAAGAGGACCAGCACACGAAGAGGACGAGATCACGAAGAAGAGGATCAGCAGCGAAGAAGAGGACGAGATCACAAAGAAGAGGACCTACACACGAAGACGACAAGATCACGAAGAAGAGGACCAACACACGAAGAGCACGAGATCACGAAGAAGGGGACCAGCACACGAAGAGGACGAGATCACGAAGAAGAGGACCAGCACACGAAGATGACGACATCAAGAAGAAGAGGACCAACACACGAAGATGACGATATTACGAAGAAGAGGACCAGCACCCGAAGAGGACGAGATTACGAAGAAGAGGACCAGCAGAGAAGAAAAGGACGAGATCACCAAGAAGAGGACCAGCACACGAAGAGGACGAGATCACGAAGAAAACGACTAACACACGAAGAGGACGATATTACGAAGAAGAGGACCAGCACACGAAGAGGACAAGATCACCAAGAAGAGGACCAGCAGACGAAGAGGACGAGATCACGAAGAAGAGGACCAACAGCGAAAAGAGGACGAGATCAGGAAGAAGAGGACCAGCAGACGAAGAGGACGAGATCACGAAGACGAGGACCAACACACGAAGAGGACCAGATCACGAAGAAGAGGACCAACACCCGAAGAGGACGAGATCAGGAAGAAGACGACCAGCACACGAAGATGACGAGATCAGGAAGAAGAGGACCAACACACGAAGAGGACGATATTACGAAGAAGAGGACCAGCACACGAAGAGGACGAGATCACGAACAAGAGGACCAGCAGCAAAGAAGAGGACGAGATCACAAAGAAGGGGACCAGCACACGAAGGGGACGACATCACGAAGAAGAGGACCAGCAGCGAAGAAGAGGACCAGCATACGAAGAAGCCGAGATCACGAAGAAGAGGACCAGCACACGAAGAGGACGAGATCACGAAGAAGAAGACCAGCACACGAAGGGCACGCTATCACGAAGAAGAGGACCAGCACACGAAGAGGACGAGATCACAAAAAAAGGAGACAAGCACACGAAGACGACGAGATCACGAAGAAAAGGACCAGCACACGAAGAAGAGTCTATCACGAAGAAGTGGACCAGCACACAAAGAGGACGAGATTACAAAAAAGAGGACCAGCACACAAAGAGGACGAGATCACGAAGAAAACGACTAACACACGAAGAGGACGATATTACGAAGAAGAGGACCAGCACACGAAGAGGACAAGATCACCAAGAAGAGGACCAGCAGACGAAGAGGACGAGATCACGAAGAAGAGGACCAACAGCGAAAAGAGGACGAGATCAGGAAGAAGAGGACCAGCAGACGAAGATGACGAGATCAGGAAGAAGAGGACCAACACACGAAGAGGACGATATTACGATGAAGAGGACCAGCACACGAAGAGGACGAGATCACGAACAAGAGGACCAGCAGCAAAGAAGAGGACAAGATCACAAAGAAGGGGACCAGCACACGAAGAGGACGACATCACGAAGAAGAGGACCAGCAGCGAAGAAGAGGACCAGCATACGAAGAAGCCGAGATCACGAAGAAGAGGACCAGCACACGAAGAGGACGAGATCACGAAGAAGAAGACCAGCACACGAAGGGCACGCTATCACGAAGAAGAGGACCAGCACACGAAGAGGACGAGATCACAAAAAAAGGGGACAAGCACACGAAGACGACGAGATCACGAAGAAAAGGACCAGCACACGAAGAAGAGTCTATCACGAAGAAGTGGACCAGCACACAAAGAGGACGACATCACAAAGAAGAGGACCAGCACACGAAGAGGACGAGATTACGAAGAAGAGGACCACCACACGAAGACGACGAGAACACGAAGAAGAGGACCACCACACCAAGATGACGAGATCACAAAGAAGAGGACCAACACACGAAGAGGACGAGATCACGAAGAAGAGGACCAGCACACGAAGAGGATGAGATCACGAAGAAGAGGACAAGCACACGAACAGGACGAGATCACAAAGAAGAGGACAAGCACACGAAGATGACGAGATCACAAAGAAGACGACGAGCACACGAAGAAGAGGCTATCTCAAAGAAGAGGACTAGCACACGAAGAGGAGGCTATCACCAAGAAGTGGACCAACACACAAAGAGGACGAGATCACGAAGAAGAGGACCAGCACACAAAGAGGACGAGATCACGAAGAAGACGACCAACACACGAAGAGGACGATATTACGAAGAAGAGGACCACCACACGAAGAGGACGAGATCACCAAGAAAAGGACCAGCACACGAAGAGGACGAGATCACGAAGAAGAGGACCAGCAGCGAAGAAGAGGACGAGATCACGAAGAAGAAGACCAGCACACGAAGATGACGAGATCAGGAAGAAGAGGACCAACACACGAAGAGGACGTTATAACGAAGAAGAAGACCAGCACACGAAGAGGACGAGATTACGCAGAAGAAGACCACCACACGAAGGGCACCCTATCACGAAGACGAGGACCAGCACACGAAGAGGACGAGATCACGAAGAAAGGGACCACCACACGAAGACGACGAGATCACGAAGAAGAGGACCAGCACACGAAGATGACGAGATCACAAAGAAGAGGACCAACACACGAAGAGGACGAGATCACGAAGAAGAGGACCAGCACATGAAGAGGATGAGATCACGAAGAAGAGGACCAGCACACGAAGAGGACGAGATCACGAAGAAGAGGACCAGCACACGAAGAGGACGAGATCAGGAAGAAGAGGACCAACACCCGAAGAGGACGAGATCAGGAAGAAGACGACCAGCACACGAAGACGACGAGATCACGAAGAAGAGAACCAACACACGAAGAGGACGAGATCACGAAGAAGATGATCAGCACATGAAGAGGACGAGATCACGAAGAAGAGGACCACCCCACGAAGATGACGAGATCACGAAGAAGAGGACCAACACACGAAGAGGACGAGATCATGAAGAAGAGGACCGGCACACGAAGAGGACGAGATCACGAAGAAGAAGACCCGCACACGAAGGGCACGCTATCACAAAGAAGAGGACCAGCACACGAAGAGGACGAGATCACAAAAAAAGGGGACCAGCACACAAAGAGGACGAGATTACAAAGAAAACGACCAACACACGAAGAGGACGATATTACGAAGAAGAGGACTAGCAGACGAACAGGTTGAGATCACCAAGAAGAGGATCAGCACACAAAGAGGACGAGATCACGAAGAAGAGGACCAGCACACGAAGAAGACGAGATCTCGAAGAAGAGGACCAGCACACGAACATGACGAGATCAGGACGAAGAGGACCAACACACGAAGAGCACGATATTACGAAGAGGAGGACTTGCACACGAAGAGGACGAGATCACCAAAAAGAGGACCAACAGCGAAGAAGAGGACGAGATCACGAAGAAGGGAACCAGCACAGAAAGAGGAAGAGATCACGAAGAAGAGGACTAGCACCGAAGAAGAGGACCAGCACACGAAGAGGACAAGATCTCGAAGAAGAAGACCAGCACACGAAGGGCACGCTATCACGAAGAAGAGGACCAGCACACGAAGAGGACGAGATCAGGAAGAAGAGGACCAGCATACGAAATTGACGAGATCACGAAGAAGAGGACCTGTACACGAAGAAGAGGCTATCAAGAAGAAGAGGACCAACACACGAAGAGGAGGCTATCACGAAGAAGTTGACTAGCACACAAAGAGGACGAGATCACGAAGAAGAGGACCAGCTCACGAAGAGGACTAGATCACGAAGAAGAGGACCACGACACGAAGAGGACGAGATCACGAAGAAGACGACGAGCACACGAAGAGGATAAGATCACGAAGAAGATGACCAGCACACGAAGAAGACGAGATCACGAAGAAGAGGACCAGCACACGAAGAGGACGAGATCACGAAGAAGAGGACCAACACACGAAGAGGACGAGATCACGAAGAAGAGGACCACCACATGAAGAGGACGAGATCACGAAGAAGAGGACCAACACACGAAGACGACGAGATCACGAAGAAGAGGACCAGCACACGAAGAAGACGCTATCACGAAGAAGAGGCTATCACGAAGAAGTGGACCAGTACACAAAGAGGATGAGATCACGAAGAAGAGGACCAACACACGAAGAGCACGAGATCACGAAGAAGAGGACCGGCAAACGAAGAGGACGAGATCACGAAGAAGACCACCAGCACACGAAGAGGACGAGATCACGAAGAAGACGACCTGCACACGAAGATGACGAGATCACGAAGAAGAGCACCAACACACGAAGAGGAGGATATTACGAAGAAGACGACCAGCACCCGAAGAGGACGAGATCACGAAGAAGAGGACCAACACACGAAGAGGAGGATATTACGAAGAAGAGGACCAGCACCCGAAGAGGAGGAGATCACGAAGAAGAGGACCAGCAGCGAAGAAAAGGACGAGATCACGAAGAAGGGGACCAGCACACGAAGAGGACGAGATCACGAAGAAGAGGACCAGCAGCGAAGAAGAGAACCAGCAGCGAAGAAGAGGACCAGCATACGAAGAGGCCGAGATCACGAAGAAGAGGACCAGCACACGAAGAGGACGAGATCACGAAGAAGAGGACCAACACACGAAGAGGACGAGATCACGAAGAAGAGGACCAGCACACGAAGAGGACGAGATCACGAAGAAGAGGACCAACACACGAAGAGGACGAGATCACGAAGAAGAGGACCACCACATGAAGAGGACGAGATCACGAAGAAGAGGACCAGCACACGAAGAGGACGAGATCACGAAGAAGAGGACCAGCACACGAAGAGGATGAGATCACGAAGAAGAGGACCAGCACACGAAGAGGACGAGATCACGAAGAAGAGGACCAGCACACGGAGAGGACGAGATCAGGAAGAAGAGGACCAACATCCGAAGAGGACGAGATCACGAAGAAGAGGACCAGCACACGAAGAGGATGAGATCACGAAGAAGACGATAAGCACACGAAGACGACGAGATCACGAAGAAGAGGACCAACACACGAAGAAGACGAGATCACGAAGAAGACGACCAGCACACGAAGAAGAGGCTATCACAAAGAAGAGGACCAGCAGACGAAGAGGAGGCTATCATGAAGAAGTGGACCAGCACACAAAGAGGACGAGATTACAAAGAAGAGGACCAGCACACAAAGAGGACGAGATCACGAAGAAAACGACGAACACACGAAGAGGACGATATTACGAAGAAGAGGACCAGCACACGAAGAGGACAAGATCACCAAGAAGAGGACCAGCAGACGAAGAGGACGAGATCACGAAGAAGAGGACCAACAGCAAAAAGAGGACGAGATCAGGAAGAAGAGGACCAGCAGACGAAGAGGACGAGATCACGAAGACCAGGACCAACACACGAAGAGGACCAGATCACGAAGAAGAGGACCAGCACACGAAGAGGACGAGATCACGAAGAAGAGGACCAGCACACGAAGACGACGAGATCACGAAGAAGAGGACCAGCACACGAAGATGACGAGATCACGAAGAAGAGGACCAACACACGAAGAGGACGTTATTACAAAGAAGAGGACCAGCACACGAAGAGGACGAGATCACGAAGAAGAAGACCAGCACACGAAGGGCACCCTATCACGAAGACGAGGACCAACACACGAAGAGGACGAGATCACGAAGAAGACGACCAGCACACGAAGAAGAGGCTATCACAAAGAAGAGGACCAGCACACGAAGACGAGGCTATCACCCCGAAGTGGACCAGCACACAAAGAGGACGAGATCACGAAGAAGAGGACCAGCACACAAAGGGGACGAGATCACGAAGAAGACGACCAACACACGTAGAGGACGATATTACGAAGAAGAGGACTAGCAGACGAACAGGTCGAGATCACCAAGAAGAGGATCTGCACACGAAGAGGACGAGATCACGAAGAAGAGGACCAGCACACGAAGAAGACAAGATCTCGAAGAAGAGGACCAGCACACGAACATGACGAGATCAGGACGAAGAGGACCAACACACGAAGAGGACGATATTACGAAGAGGAGGACTTGCACACGAAGAGGACGAGATCACCAAGAAGAGGACCAGCAGCGAAGAAGAAGACGAGATCATGAAGAAGGGGACGAGCACACAAAGAGGAGGAGATCACGAAGAAGAGGACTAGCAGCGAAGAAGAGGACCAGCACACGAAGAGGACAAGATCTCCAAGAAGAAGACCAGCACACGAAGGGCACGCTATCACGAAGAAGAGGACCAGCACACGAAGAGGACGAGATCAGGAAGAAGAGGACCAGCATACGAAATTGACGAGATCACAAAGAAGAGGACCTGCACACGAAGAAGAGGCTATCTAGAAGAAGAGGACCAACACACGAAGAGGAGGCTATCACGAAGAAGTTGACTAGCACACAAAGAGGACGAGATCACCAAGAAGAGGACCAGCTCACGAAGAGGACAAGATCACGAAGAAGAGGACCACCACACGAAGAGGACGAGATCACGAAGAAGACGACGAGCACACGAAGAGGATAAGATCACGAAGAAGATGACCACCACACGAAGAAGACGAGATCACGAAGAAGAGGACCAGCACACGAAGAGGACCAACACACGAAGAGGACGAGATCACGAAGAAGAGGACCACCACATGAAGAGGACGAGATCACGAAGAAGAGGACCAGCACACGATGAGGACGAGATCACGAAGAAGAGGACCAGCACACGAAGAAGAGGCTTCCACATAGAAGAGGACCAGCACACGAAGAGGAGGCTATCACCAAGAAGTGGACCAGCACACAAAGAGGACGAGATCACGAAGCAGAGGACCAGTACACGAAGACGACGAGATCACGAAGAAGACGACCAACACACGAAGAGGACGATTTTACGAAGAAGGAGACCAGCATACGATGAGGACGAGATCACCAAGAAGACGATAAGCACACGAAGAGGACGAGATCACGAAGAAGAGGACCAACACACGAAGAGGAGGAGATCACGAAGAAGAGGACCGGTACACGAAGAGGACGAGATCACGAAGAAGAGGACCCCCACACGAAGAGGACAAGATCACCAAGAAGAGGACCAGCACACGAAGGGCACGCTATCACGAAGAAGAGGACCAGCACACGAAGAGGACGAGATCACGAAGAAGAGGACCAACACACGAAGAGGACGAGATCACGAAGAAGAGGACCAGCACATGAAGAGGAGGCTATCACGAAGAAGTGGACCAGCACACAAAGAGGATGAGATCTCGAAGAAGAGGACCAAGACACGAAGAGGACGAGATCACGAAGAAGAGGACCATCACACGAAGAGGACGAGATCACGTAGAAGAGGACCAACACACGAAGAGGACGAGATCACGAAGAAGAGGACCAGCACACGAAGAGGACGAGATCACGAAGAAGAGGACCAGCACACGAAGAGGACGAGATCACGAAGAAGAGGACCAGCACACGAAGAGGACGAGATCACGAAGAAGAGGACCAACACACTAAGAGGTCGAGATCACGAAGAAAAAGACCAGCACACGAAGGGCACGCTATTACGAAGAAGAGGACCAGCACACGAAGAGGACGAGATCACGAAGAAGAGGACCAACACACGAAGAGGACGAGATCACGAAGAAGAGGACCAGCACATGAAGAGGAGGCTATCACGAAGAAGTGGACCAGCACACAAAGAGGATGAAAACTCGAAGAAGAGGACCAAGACACGAAGAGGACGAGATCACGAAGAAGAGGACCATCACACGAAGAAGAGGACCATCACACGAAGAGGACGAGATCACGTAGAAGAGGACCAGCACACGAAGAGGACGAGATCACGAAGAAGAGGACCAGCACACTAAGAGGTCGAGATCACGAAGAAGAAGACCAGCACACGAAGGGCACGCTATTACGAAGAAGAGGACCAGCACACGAAGAGGACGAGATCACGAAGAAGAGGACCAGCACACGAAGAGGACGAGATCACGAAGAAGAGGACCAGCACACTAAGAGGTCGAGATCACGAAGAAGAAGACCAGCACACGAAGAGGACGAGATCACGAAGAAGAGGACCAGGACACGGAGAGGACGAGATCAGGAAGAAGAGGACCAACATCCGAAGAGGACGAGATCACGAAGAAGAGGACCAGCACACGAAGAGGATGAGATCACGAAGAAGACGATAAGCACACGAAGACGACGAGATCACGAAGAAGAGGACCAACACACGAAGAGGACGAGATCACGAAGAAGACGACCAGCACACGAAGAAGAGGCTATCACAAAGAAGAGGACCAGCAGACGAAGAGGAGGCTATCATGAAGAAGTGGACCAGCACACAAAGAGGACGAGATTACAAAGAAGAGGACCAGCACACAAAGAGGACGAGATCACGAAGAAAACGACGAACACACGAAGAGGACGATATTACGAAGAAGAGGACCAGCACACGAAGAGGACAAGATCACCAAGAAGAGGACCAGCAGACGAAGAGGACGAGATCACGAAGAAGAGGACCAACAGCAAAAAGAGGACGAGATCAGGAAGAAGAGGACCAGCAGACGAAGAGGACGAGATCACGAAGACCAGGACCAACACACGAAGAGGACCAGATCACGAAGAAGAGGACCAACACCCGAAGAGGACGAGATCACGAAGAAGAGGACCAGCACACGAAGAGGACGAGATCACGAAGAAGACGACCAGCACACGAAGACGACGAGATCACGAAGAAGAGGACCAGCACACGAAGAGGATGAGATCACGAAGAAGAGGACCAGCACACGAAGAGGACGAGATCACGAAGAAGAGGACCAGCACACGGAGAGGACGAGATCAGGAAGAAGAGGACCAACATCCGAAGAGGACGAGATCACGAAGAAGAGGACCAGCACACGAAGAGGATGAGATCACGAAGAAGACGATAAGCACACGAAGACGACGAGATCACGAAGAAGAGGACCAACACACGAAGAGGACGAGATCACGAAGAAGACGACCAGCACACGAAGAAGAGGCTATCACAAAGAAGAGGACCAGCAGACGAAGAGGAGGCTATCATGAAGAAGTGGACCAGCACACAAAGAGGACGAGATTACAAAGAAGAGGACCAGCACACAAAGAGGACGAGATCACGAAGAAAACGACGAACACACGAAGAGGACGATATTACGAAGAAGAGGACCAGCACACGAAGAGGACAAGATCACCAAGAAGAGGACCAGCAGACGAAGAGGACGAGATCACGAAGAAGAGGACCAACAGCAAAAAGAGGACGAGATCAGGAAGAAGAGGACCAGCAGACGAAGAGGACGAGATCACGAAGACCAGGACCAACACACGAAGAGGACCAGATCACGAAGAAGAGGACCAACACCCGAAGAGGACGAGATCACGAAGAAGAGGACCAGCACACGAAGAGGACGAGATCACGAAGAAGACGACCAGCACACGAAGACGACGAGATCACGAAGAAGAGGACCAGCACACGAAGATGACGAGATCACGAAGAAGAGGACCAACACACGAAGAGGACGTTATTACAAAGAAGAGGACCAGCACACGAAGAGGACGAGATCACGAAGAAGAAGACCAGCACATGAAGGGCACCCTATCACGAAGACGAGGACCAACACACGAAGAGGACGAGATCACGAAGAAGACGACCAGCACACGAAGAAGAGGCTATCACAAAGAAGAGGACCAGCACACGAAGACGAGGCTATCACCCAGAAGTGGACCAGCACACAAAGAGGACGAGATCACGAAGAAGAGGACCAGCACACAAAGGGGACGAGATCACGAAGAAGACGACCAACACACGAAGAGGACGATATTACGAAGAAGAGGACTAGCAGACGAACAGGACGAGATCACGAAGAAGAGGACCAGCACACGAAGAAGACAAGATCTCGAAGAAGAGGACCAGCACACGAACATGACGAGATCAGGACGAAGAGGACCAACACACGAAGAGGACGATATTACGAAGAGGAGGACTTGCACACGAAGAGGACGAGATCACCAAGAAGAGGACCAGCAGCGAAGAAGAAGACGAGATCATGAAGAAGGGGACGAGCACACAAAGAGGAGGAGATCACGAAGAAGAGGACTAGCAGCGAAGAAGAGGACCAGCACACGAAGAGGACAAGATCTCCAAGAAGAAGACCAGCACACGAAGGGCACGCTATCACGAAGAAGAGGACCAGCACACGAAGAGGACGAGATCAGGAAGAAGAGGACCAGCATACGAAATTGACGAGATCACAAAGAAGAGGACCTGCACACGAAGAAGAGGCTATCTAGAAGAAGAGGACCAACACACGAAGAGGAGGCTATCACGAAGAAGTTGACTAGCACACAAAGAGGACGAGATCACCAAGAAGAGGACCAGCTCACGAAGAGGACAAGATCACGAAGAAGACGACCACCACACGAAGAGGACGAGATCACGAAGAAGACGACGAGCACACGAAGAGGATAAGATCACGAAGAAGATGACCACCACACGAAGAAGACGAGATCAAGAAGAAGAGGACCAGCACACGAAGAGGACCAACACACGAAGAGGACGAGATCACGAAGAAGAGGACCACCACATGAAGAGGACGAGATCACGAAGAAGAGGACCAGCACACGATGAGGACGAGATCACGAAGAAGAGGACCAGCACACGAAGAAGAGGCTTCCACATAGAAGAGGACCAGCACACGAAGAGGACGAGATCACGAAGAAGAGGACCAGCACACGAAGAGGACGAGATCACGAAGAAGAGGACCAGCACACGAAGAGGACGAGATCACGAAGAAGAGGACCAGCACACGAAGAGGACGAGATCACGAAGAAGAGGACCAGCACACTAAAAGGTCGAGATCACGAAGAAGAAGACCAGCACACGAAGGGCACGCTATTACGAAGAAGAGGACCAGCACACGAAGAGGACGAGAGCACGAAGAAGAGGACCAGCACACGAAGATGACGAGATCACGAAGAAGACGACCACCACACGAAGAAGAGGCTTTCACATAGAAGAGGACCACCACACAAAGAGGAGGCTATCACCAAGAAGTGGACCAGCACACAAAGAGGACGAGATCACGAAGAAGAGGACCAGCACACGAAGACGACGAGATCACAAAGAAGACGACCAACACACGAAGAGGACGATTTTACGAAGAAGGAGACCAGCATACGATGAGGACGAGATCACCAAGAAGACGATAAGCACATGAAGACGACGAGATCACGAAGAAGAGGACCAACCCACGAAGAGGAGGAGATCTCGAAGAAGAGGACCAAGACACGAAGAGGACGAGATCACGAAGAAGAGGACCATCACACGAAGAGGACGAGATCACGAAGAAGAGGACCAACACACGAAGAGGACGAGATCACGAAGAAGAGGACCAGCACACGAAGAGGACGAGATCACGAAGAAGAGGACCAGCACACGAAGAGGACGAGATCACGAAGAAGAGGACCAACACACGAAGAGGACGAGATCACGAAGAAGAGGACCAGCACACGAAGAGGACGAGATCACGAAGAAGAGGACCAACACACGAAGAGGACGAGATCACGAAGAAGAGGACCACCACATGAAGAGGACGAGATCACGAAGAAGAGGACCAGCACACGAAGAGGACGAGATCACGAAGAAGAGGACCAGCACACGAAGAGGACGAGATCAAGAAGAAGAGGACCAGCACACTAAGAGGTCGAGATCACGAAGAAGATGACCAGCACACGAAGGGCACGCTATTACGAAGAAGAGGACCAGCACACGAAGAGGACGAGAGCACGAAGAAGAGGACCAGCACACGAAGATGACGAGATCACGAAGAAGACGACCACCACACGAAGAAGAGGCTTTCACATAGAAGGGGACCACCACACGAAGAGGAGGCTATCACCAAGAAGTGGACCAGCACACAAAGAGGACGAGATCACGAAGAAGAGGACCAGCACACGAAGACGACGAGATCACGAAGAAGACGACCAACACACGAAGAGGACGATTTTACGAAGAAGGAGACCAGCATACGATGAGGACGAGATCACCAAGAAGACGATAAGCACACGAAGAGGACGAGATCACGAAGAAGAGGACCAACCCACGAAGAGGAGGAGATCACGAAGAAGAAGACCCGCACACGAAGAGGACAAGATCACCAAGAAGAGGACCAGCACACGAAGGGCACGCTATCACGAAGAAGAGGACCAGCACATGAAGAGGACGAGATCACGAAGAAGAGGACTTGCACACGAAGATGACGAGATCACGAAGAAGAGGACCAGCACATGAAGAAGAGGCTATCACAAAAAAGACGACCAGCACACGAAGAAGAGGCTATTACGAAGAAGTGGACCAGCACACAAGGAGGACGAGATCACGAAGAAGAGGACCAAGACACGAAGAGGACGAGATCAGGAAGAAGAGGACCAGCACACGAAGAGGACGAGATCACGAAGAAGAGGACCAACACACGAAGAGGACGAGATCACGATAAGAGGACCAGCACATGAAGAGGAGGCTATCACGAAGAAGTGGACCAGCACACAAAGAGGATGAGATCACGAAGAAGAGGACCAAGACACGAAGAGGACGAGATCACGAAGAAGAGGACCATCACACGAAGAGGACGAGATCACGAAGAAGAGGACCAACACACGAAGAGGACGAGATCACGAAGAAGAGGACCACCACATGAAGAGGACGAGATCACGAAGAAGAGGACCAGCACACGAAGAGGACGAGATCACGAAGAAGAGGACCAGCACACGAAGAGGACGAGATCACGAAGAAGAGGACCAGCACACTAAGAGGTCGAGATCACGAAGAAGAAGACCAGCACACGAAGGGCACGCTATTACGAAGAAGAGGACCAGCACACGAAGAGGACGAGATCACGAAGAAGAGGACCAGCACACGAAGATGACGAGATCACGAAGAAGACGACCACCACACGAAGAAGAGGCTTTCACATAGAAGAGGACCACCACACGAAGAGGAGGCTATCACCAAGAAGTGGACCAGCACACAAAGAGGACGAGATCACGAAGAAGAAGACCAGCACACGAAGACGACGAAATCACGACGAAGACGACCAACACACGAAGAGGACGATTTTACGAAGAAGAGGACCAGCACACGAAGACGACAAGATCACCAAGAAGAGGACTAGCACACGAAGAGGACGAGATCACAAAGAAGAGAACCAGCAGCGAAGAAGAGGACGAGATTACGAAGAAGAGGACCAGCACACGAAGAGGACGAGATCACGAAGAAGACGACCAGCACACGAAGGGCACGATATCACGATGAAGAGGACCAGCACACGAAGAGGCAAGATCACGAAGAAGAGACTTGCACACGAAGATGACGAGATCACGAAGAAGAGGACCAGCACACGAAGAGGACAAGATCACGAAGAAGAGGACCAGCACACGAAGAAGAGGCTATCACAAAGAAGACGACCAGCACACGAAGAAGAGGCTATTACGAAGAAGTGGACGAGCACACAAGGAGGACGAGATCACGAAGAAGAGGACCAAGACACGAAGAGGACGAGATCACGAAGAAGAGGACCAGCACACGAAGAGGACGAGATCACGAAGAAGAGGACCAACACACGAAGAGGACGAGATCACGAAGAAGAGGACCGGCACACGAAGAGGACGAGATCACGAAGAAGAGGACCCGCACACGAAGAGGACAAGATCACCAAGAAGAGGACCAGCACACGATGGGCACGCTATCACGAAGAAGAGGACCAGCACATGAAGAGGACGAGATCACGAAGAAGAGGACCAGCACACGAAGAAGAGGCTATCACAAAGAAGACGACCAGCACACGAAGAAGAGGCTATTACGAAGAAGTGGACGAGCACACAAGGAGGACGAGATCACGAAGAAGAGGACCAAGACACGAAGAGGACGAGATCACGAAGAAGAGGACCAGCACACGAAGAGGACGAGAGCACGAAGAAGAGGACCAGCACACGAAGATGACGAGATCACGAAGAAGACGACCACCACACGAAGAAGAGGCTTTCACATAGAAGAGGACCACCACACGAAGAGGAGGCTATCACCAAGAAGTGGACCAGCACACAAAGAGGACGAGATCACGAAGAAGAGGACCAGCACACGAAGACGACGAAATCACGACGAAGACGACCAACACACGAAGAGGACGATTTTACGAAGAAGAGGACCAGCACACGAAGACGACAAGATCACCAAGAAGAGGACTAGCACACAAATAAGAGGCTTTCACAAAGAAGAGGACCAGCACATGAAGAGGAGGCTATCACCAAGAAGTGGACCACCACACAAAGACGAGGAGATCACGAAGAAGACGACCAACACACAAAGAGGACGATTTTACGAAGAAGAGGACCAGCACACGAAGAGGACGAGATCACCAAGAAGGGGACTAGCACACGAAGTGGACGAGATCACCAAGAAGAGGACCAGCAGCGAAGAAGAGGACGAGATCACGAAGAAGAGGACCAGCACACGAAGAGGAAGAGATCACGAAGAAGACGACCAGCACACGAAGGGTACGATATCACGAAGAAGAGGACCAGCACACGAAGAGGACGAGATCACGAAGAAGAGGACCAGCACACGAGATGACGAGATCACGAAGAAGAGGACCAGCACACGAAGAGGACGAGATCACGAAGAAGAGGACCAGCACACGAAGATGACGAGATCACGAAGAAGACGACCAGCACACGACGAAGAGGCTATCACAAAGAAGAGGACCAGCACACGAAGACGAGGCTATCACGAAGCAGTGGACCAGTACACAAAGACGACGAGATCACGAAGAAGAGGACCAGCACACGAAGAGGACGAGATCACGAAGAAGAGGACCAGCACACGAAGAGGACGAGATCACAAAGAAGAGGACCAGCACACGAAGAGGACGAGATCACGAAGAAGAGGACCAGCAGCGAAGAAGAGGACGAGATTACGAAGAAGAGGACCAGCATACGAAGAGGAAGAGATCACGAAGAAGAGGACCAACACACGAAGAGCACGAGATCACGAAGAAGAGGACCAGCACACGAAGAGGACGAGATCACGAAGAAGAGGACTTGCACACGAAGAGGACAAGATCACGAAGAAGAGGACCAGCACACGAAGATGACGAGATCAGGAAGAAGAGGACCAACACACGAAGAGGACGATATTACGAAGAAGAGGACCAGCACCCGAAGAGGACGAGATCACGAAGAAGAGGACCAGCAGCGAAGAAAAGGACAAGATCACGAAGAAGGGGACCAGCACACGAAGAGGACGAGATCACGAAGAAGAGGACCAGCAGCGAAGAAGAGGACGAGATCACGAAGAAGAGGACCAGCACACGAAGAGGAAGAGATCACGAAGAAGAGGACCAACACACGAAGAGCACGAGATCACGAAGAAGAGGACCAGCACACGAAGAGGACGAGATCACGAAGAAGAGGACTTGCACACGAAGAGGACAAGATCACGAAGAAGAGGACCAGCACACGAAGATGACGAGATCAGGAAGAAGAGGACCAACACACGAAGAGGACGATATTACGAAGAAGAGGACCAGCACCCGAAGAGGACGAGATCACGAAGAAGAGGACCAGCAGCGAAGAAAAGGACAAGATCACGAAGAAGGGGACCAGCACACGAAGAGGACGAGATCACGAAGAAGAGGACCAGGAGCGAAGAAAAGGACAAGATCACGAAGAAGAGGACCAGCACACGAAGAGGACGAGATCACGAAGAAGAGGACCAACACACGAAGCGGACGAGATCACGAAGAAGAGGACCAACACACGAAGAGGACGAGATTACGAAGAAGAGGACCCGCACACGAAGAGGACGAGATCACGAAGAAGAGGACCAGCACACGAAGAGGATGAGATCACGAAGAAGAGAACCAGCACACGAAGAAGACGAGATTACGATGAAGAGGACCAGCATCGAAGAAGAGGACGAGATCACAAAGAAGAGGACCAGCACTCGAAGAGGACAAGATCACGAAGAAGAGGACGAGCACACGAAGAGGACGAGATCACGAAGAAGAGGACCAGCACACGAAGAGGACGAGATCACGAAGAAGAGGACCATCACACGAAGAGGACGAGATCACGAAGAAGAGGACCAGCACACGAACATGACGAGATCAGGAAGAAGAGGACCAACACACGAAGAGGACGATATTTCGATGAAGAGGACCAGCACACGAAGAGGACGAGATCACGAAGAAGAGGACCAGCAGCGAAGAAGAGGACGAGATCACAAAGAAGGGGACCAGCACACGAAGAGGACGAGATTTGGAAGAAGAGGACCAGCATCGAAGAAGAGGACGAGATCACGAAGAAGGGGACCAGCACACGAAGAGGACGAGATCAGGAAGAAGAGGACCAGCACACGAAGAAGAGGCTATCACGAAGAAGTGGACCAATACACATAGAGGACGAGATCACGAAGAAGAGGACCAGCACACAAAGAGGACGAGATCACGAAGAAGACGACCAACACACGAAGAGGACGATATTAGGAAGAAGAGGACCAGCACAGGAAGAGGACGAGATCACCAAGAAGAGGACCAGCACACGAAGAGGACGAGATCACGAAGAAGAGGATCAGTAGCAAAGAAGAGGACAAGATTACGAAGAAGAGGACCAGCACCTGAAGAGGACGAGATCACGAAAAAGAGGACCAACACACGAAGAGGACGAGATCACGAAGAAGAGGACCGGCACACGAAGAGGGCGAGATCACGAAGAAGAGGACCAGCACACGAAGAGGACGAGATCACGAAGAAGAGGACCAGCACACGAAGAGGACGAGATCACGAAGAAGAGGACCAGCGCACGAAGATGACGAGATCATGATGAAGATGACCAACACACGAAGAGGACGAGATCACGAAGAAGAGGACCAGCTCACGAAGATGACGAGATCAGGAAGAAGAGGACCAACACACGAAGAGGACGATATTACGAAGAAGAGGACCAGCACACGAAGAGGACGAGATCACGAAGAAGAGGACCAGCAGACGAAGAGGACGAGATCACGAAGAAGAGGACCAACACACGAAGAGGACGAGATCACGAAGAAGAGGACCAACACACGAAGAGGACGAGATCACGAAGATGAGGACCAACACACAAAGGGGATGAGAGCACGAAGAAGAGGACCAGCACACAAAGAGGATGAGAGCACGAAGAAGAGGACCAGCACACGAAGAGGACGAGATCACGAAGAAGAGGACGAGCACAGGAAGAGGACGAGATCACGAAGAAGAGGACCAGCACTCGAAGAGGACGCTATCACGAAGAAGAGGAGGAGCTCACGAAGAGGACGAGATCACGAAGAAGAGGACCTGGACACGAAGAGGAGGCTATCACAAAGAAGAGGACCAGTGAAGCTGAAGGAAGGAGGGCGAATTGAATGGAATCAGGTAGCCCCTCCCTTTCCTCGGCTAATAGTCAATTTCTTGTGCTTAAGGAAGCCCTAATTTTTCTATTCACACACGTCACGCGGAAGCGCTGTCAAAATTTCACTAGAATTAGGGTTACAGTCAACTCCACTTAACTAGGTGATCAGTCTATAAGAATAAGAGAATGCAGCTGGATGCTCATGAGTAGCTTAGTGTTAAGGTGGGGTTAATCATGTGAATGTTTGGCTACAACTTTTGAGTAAACATGTATGTTGAAGGTGCACTGCTGGTCGCTGGCTGTGAGGTCCAGGGTCGAGTCAAATGATTAATTGAAGGCGGTCATCATGTTAAGCATAAAAAACTTATAGGAATAGAAAAATCAAACATAAGAATCGGAGTTAGAGTCGAGGAGATAATTAGGATTATGACGTTGTAGGAAGTAGGGAAGCCTGTATGCTGCCAACTGGTCCTAGGGTCACACCTAAGCCTGAAACTGATCATTAAGGGTCTAATCAAGTTCGGAATGCTGAAGTGAACCCATAAGAGTTGGAAACGTTGCATTCGGAGCCCTAGAGCAAAAGTTACACTTGTTCAAAGGTGGGTTCAATTAGAAGGCTGGATTAAGTCACCACCTCACTAAGTAACCACAAGGAACCCAAGTGAACATGAGATGTGTCACCATGCTTGTATAAGTTGTGTATGAATGGGCCGAGGATTGGTTACACAAGTAACTAGGCCCCGTATTAGGATCTTGTGTTCAAGGTAAGCCACCCTTTAGGGGCGGTTTATTTGGCTCACACGTGGTCTTCCGGTAATTGATGTTATATCAACTGATTAGGTCTAAAATCACATCATTCAGGAAGTGGGTTCCACGGTCACTTACGAGTTCCAGAGGATAGCCAAAATCCATCATAATCCGCTCGAAAAGGAACCTAGCCACCGTTTTCGCATCGTTCTTCCGGGTCGCCCTGGCCTCTACCCATTTGGTAGAATAGTCCGTTGCAAGGATAATGTACCTATGTCTCTGACTACCTAGGGGCTGAATAGGTCCTATAAAATCTACCCCCCATTTCTCAAAAGGTGCCAAAGGTACAATAGGTGTTAGCGGCCAATGATTCCGGAATGTGGGATTTCCGGTCCGTTGACATGGGTCACAACTCCGGATGAAGATCTTGGTGTCTCTGTTCAGATGTGGCCACCAATATCCGGCTGCGCGAATCCTTTCCACGGTAGTTGCCGCGGCAAAATGTCCTCCGGCTGGTCCATCGTGCAGAATCCGGATAATGAGTTTCTGGTGTGGAGTTCTACGCATTGTCTTATCTTATCGTTTGCCCCAAGCAGAAAGAGTATGTCCCCTATAATAACATAGGGAGCTACTCGGTGTTGAAAAGCACTCTTCTCCTCTCGGCTTAGCCCTTCCGGATACTCTCTTGAACGGAGGTAGTCTTTGATCCTTTCCAAATCCAGATCTTCTTCCTTTTGAGCCACATACACTGGTATGTCAAGTGAGACTTGGTATTCTTCAAGATCCGGGATGGCTACCATGATTTTTGTCTCCAAAAACTCATCCGGAACGTCCGCTGGAAGCTCGTTAATGCTTTCCGGGCCTCGTTGTCGCAATAGGTAATCTGCATTTGAATTGACCTTTCCGGACTTCGCCACTATTTCATAATGGAATTTCTGCAACAGCAAGATTCACCTTGCCAATCTTCTGGACAAATCCGGATTGTTGACTAAGTATTTCAAAGAGTCGTAATCCATATGGAAGATTATCTTATACCCAAGGAGGTAGTGATGGAACTTCTTGCATGCGTAGATGACCGCCAGGACTTCCCTTTCCATGGTGGTATAGTTCTTCTCGGCCAGATTCATCTGCCGGCTAGCGTAATAAATGGGTTGTTCTCGCCGATCCTTATCCGGTTGCCAGAGGATGGCTCCCAATTTCCAAACACCATCCGGATTCCGGACGCGTCCAAAGTAACATGAAATTCTTAAGCCCAATCCGGTGGCGCTAAGGTTGGAGCCGTCACCAACCTTCTTTTCAATTCTTCAAAGGCTGTCTGTCGGATTTCTATCCATGAATAGCCCGTCTCCTTCTTGAGCAGTTCCGTCAAAGGGATGGCAATCCGGGCGTAGTTTTCAATGAACCTCTGGCCAGGGTTGTCATAACGGACGGCTTGAGGTGATCGGACAGGACAACCGGACGGGCAGTTCGGACGGCACGGACGGACGGTTCGGACGGATTGCCCGACGTGCGCCCAGTAATTTTTTGCAAGTAAGAAATTTTTACTCTGATCGTCACGTCACATACGGACGTGTCACACCACCGTGGCACTAGGGCGGGGACTTCACCGCCCCTAAATGGTAGGGGCGGAGACGTCACCGCCCTTCCCCGCCGAATTTTGGAATCAGGATCTTTGAACGGCCATATCTCACTCAAAAATAGTCTAAATTAAACGTGTGAGATATTTTTTGGCATCTATGGAAAATTTAGATGTCAAATCACACCTCAAACGCTTAATTTGGGCTATTTTTGAGTGAGTTATGCCCATTCAAACATTCTAACTCCAAATTTAGGCGGGGAAGGGGCGTGGACATTAGGGGCGGGGACGTGAGGGCGAGGACTCAACCCTTTGAAGGTTGTAGAGGAACAAAGTTGGGCAAACTCCATTCTCGCCTTGGCAAAGGCCTTCCTCCTTCCCATGCGTTAGAGAAATGATATTTTTAATGTAAATTTAGTTTTCCTTCCAACTTCTAGGGAATGACATGATTGCCGTGATGATTGAGGAATGCAAAGATCTTGTTGGAACCAAATATAGCGGCTTTTTGCTCTAAATGATTCTATTGGACTTGAATTAGGAGAAGAAGAAGAACTACGGTCTTTCAATCGGACCGGCGTGAATGTAGTGTTCGTTCATTCTCTTCACTAAGCATATGGCCACGGGACATAGGCTAGTGTATAAAGAACTACTTTCCCCTCTCGAGGGTAAACACTTTTTTACTCTAAGTGCTCTCCTGCACTAATTGCATTAGTAACAACCGACATTTGATCTCTCCCAAGGACTTTGTGGGTTCCCATACAACGGAGCTGTGGGACTCTCTACCATAATTGGGTGGACTATGGTGGTACTTGAAATAGAATGTTGTATTACGCTATAAACAACAAATTCTTTTTGACATTTTCAAAGAAGGTAATATTCTTTGCACAAGTGAAACCTCATGTATTATCGACGGACAAATACCATTGAGCAATGTAGTTTTAATGTAAAGATGTGTTCTTAAATGACTCATCTTGAGGTCATATTCAAATTTATGAAGCATAATGTCGAATCATCCAATGTGTAACAATCCCTTTGGAACAATCCACGAATTACTCTTCATAACCGTAGGGTCGATGAAATATCTATCTTTAAATTGTTGAGGTTATGATTATTTATCGCTTTATTCAATCATAAAGAAAGATGATGCAAATAAAAGCATTCTCTAAAGGCCACAATGTTCCAAAGTGGTTCTCTCACAACACATCTTACTAAATGGTGTCAATTTAACTTTAAATTGATTAAGCCTTACAAAGGTTAGATGAAACTCCAAAAGGCTTTGCAACTAAGGGTGACACCTTCAAAAGGTCATATTAAACATGTCTAATGTAAAAGCTATGGAGGTAGGGGAGAGACACACGACCAAATGTTTTTTAGTATACATATAGATGTACAAAAAATATAAATGTCAATAGAAGCTCTAGTAAAATTTCTAGCAATATAGGACATAACTATTAACTTCTTTCTTGAACTCATGTCTATATACAATAACGATAGAACTTTGTATGGTTCGCATGAAATTCTTTTCCTAAATAAATATAATTTTGACGTTGTGATGTACTATACATATGCCGTATTTATAAATTGGGAATGTCAATTTTTTTATGTTCAAATGGAAACTATTACATTTCCTCTAACACGTGCAAACTATTTATATGTTCCTTAACTTTTTTGTTTATCTTTCCATGCCCCTTCTTAACATTGGATTCAATTGTAGAATACGTATATATAAAGCGTATTACCTTTTTCTAAGATTCCAAAAACAAAGTATTTTCTTTGTTGTTTAAATACATTTTAACCCAAGTAGAGCACGTGTACACTTTTAGGGGAAGTTGGGAAAAAAAGTGATCTCGAAGGGGCCACTGGCATAAATTGAAGAAACGACGTACGATAAAGAAATAGGGGCAAATATATTCACTTTGGATAAATTTTATAAAGAAGGTACATGAAACATACATTGCTTTAAAAGTGTGAAATATGGTTATAAGTAATATATAATTAGATATAATGTCAAAGAACTATGTAATTGATACATACAAAATATCATGGAAAAAACAGGTACAAAATTTGAATGGTAGACTATACTGATTTAGGTTCTCACTATTTCTCAATGGATGAAAAGGGGGTATTTATTGTGGGGCACTCATGCAACATTTTATTGTTGGATAACTTGTACATTTCCTCCGTGGTTAGAAGTTTACACGAGCCCTTATGTTTGGGGATATATATATTTCTCTCTCATTGCATGTTTAAATAATTCGTTTGTAAAGTTAAGTTGCATAATTTCTTTGTAAAGTAAAGTTTAAGGGTTGTTAGACAAGGGATATATGGACATTGGATGATTCGACATTATGCTTCATAAATTTGAATATGACCTCAAGATGAGTCATTTAAGAACACATCTTTACATTAAAACTACATTGCTCAATGGTATTTGTCCGTCGATAATATAGGAGGTTTCACTTGTGCAAAGAATATTACCTTCTTTGAAAATGTCAAAAAGAATTTGTTGTTTATAGCGTAATACAACATTCTATTTCAAGTACCACCATAGTCCACCCAATTATGGTAGAGAGTCCCACAGCTCCGTTGTATGGGAACCCACAAAGTCCTTGGGAGAGATCAAATGTCGGTTGTTACTAATGCAATTAGTGCAGGAGAGCACTTAGAGTAAAAAAGTGTTTACCCTCGAGAGGGGAAAGTAGTTCTTTATACACTAGCCTATGTCCCGTGGCCATATGCTTAGTGAAGAGAATGAACGAACACTACATTCACGCCGGTCCGATTGAAAGACCGTAGTTCTTCTTCTTCTCCTAATTCAAGTCCAATAGAATCATTTAGAGCAAAAAGCCGCTATATTTGGTTCCAACAAGATCTTTGCATTCCTCAATCATCACGGCAATCATGTCATTCCCTAGAAGTTGGAAGGAAAACTAAATTTACATTAAAAATATCATTTCTCTAACGCATGGGAAGGAGGAAGGCCTTTGCCAAGGCGAGAATGGAGTTTGCCCAACTTTGTTCCTCTACAACCTTCAAAGGGTTGAGTCCTCGCCCTCACGTCCCCGCCCCTAATGTCCCCGCCCCTTCCCCGCCTAAATTTGGAGTTAGAATGTTTGAATGGGCATAACTCACTCAAAAATAGCCCAAATTAAGCGTTTGAGGTGTGATTTGACATCTAAATTTTCCATAGATGCCAAAAAACATCTCACACGTTTAATTTAGACTATTTTTGAGTGAGATATGGCCGTTCAAAGATCCTGATTTCAAAATTCGGCGGGGAAGGGCGGTGACGTCTCCGCCCCTACCATTTAGGGGCGGGGACGTTTCCGCCCCTACTATTTAGGGGCGGATACGTCCTTGCGGCCAATATATTATTTTATGTAGTCAACTATTCATTTTTTTAGTTTAAATCTTGCGTGGCAACACTTTAGTTCATACGTGGCTGCCACGTCGTCTGTTTTTTTATCTTGCAGGTAAGTCAACCCTATGTTGACTGTATCGGACGGGCGAGAACTCTATCGGACGGGCGAGAACTCTATCGGACGGGCGAGAACTCTATCGGACGGGCGAATCGGACGGACGGGCGAACTGGACGTCCGTCCAATATGACAACCCTGCCTCCGGTAGTATCCGACACATCCTAAAAATCCTTGAAGTTCCCGGACAGTGATTGGGGGTAGGAGGGCTAGCATTACAATGATCTTTCGAAGATCCATAGCAATCCCCTCCCAACTTACCACATGTTCTAACAATAATCCGGACATCATTCCAAAAAAACACCTACCCCGATGGAGTTTAAGATCCGTTTCCCGACTGCATAGAAAAGTCTTCCGTAACTAGGAAAGGTGATCCTTCCACTTGCTGAAAACTGCAAAGTCATCGATGAACACTTTCAGAAAATGGTTGAGAAAGTCCTGGAAGATGTCCATCATGAGTCGCTGGAATGTTTCAGGTGCATTACATAGGCCAAAAGGCATCCGGTTGAACGCATATGTTCCCCAATCCGTGGTGAACGTCGTCTTCAATTGGTCCTTTTGCCGGATGGATACTTGATTGTATCCCGAGAATCCGTCCGGCAACGATTCGAAGCTGAAACATTCTTGTCCGGCGGTGTGGTCTAAAACCATGTTGATAAATGGCAAAGGAAAATGGTCCTTCTTGGTTGCCGCATTCAGTTTCCGGAAGTCTTGACAGACCCGGATTTTCAATTTACCATCCGCTCCCACTTTCTTGGATACAATGACGATCGGGGAGACCCACTCTGAGTTGTTAACCGGGTAGATGAATACGGCTTCTCACAACTTGTAACACCATATTTGTTATATTGGGAGATTTAGCGACTCCCAAATTAACACATGTAGAACATTAGAGCTAAAGTGCACATCTAAACTCTACACTATGGAGGGATATGAATTTCCAATAAATTGGGAGGTAATGTTCACTACAAAAATCCCTAGAAAAATAAGTACTACGGATAACATTACATTACAAATCTAACTATAATATTGAAAAGAAGAACACATTAGTCGACACTTTTTTTATACCACATGTGTTCATTGAATATGAATAGCAAAATATTCACGCTGAAGCCTTGGAAGTTACAAAAATCTCTCAAACCTACTAATCCGGATTAACACCATGCTCCAAGTTAGCTAAAAGTGAGCTAAATGACGGACAAATAGCCACTTGTAAGAGAATTAGCTAACATATTCAGATGAGTCTTTTTTTAATTCAAAAGAATTTCAGTTCACCTTGTGGACTACACATTGGCTAAAAAAATAAGTAACGAGTTTCAAGTGATGGTGTTCAGAAGTGGAAAAAAGTTGCACACATTAGCTCTCTTCGAACTAAAGTGTCTCCATCACTTAGAGGTGCAATGAACTCAAAAAAGCAATTCCACACACTTTAGCTCCACTTGACCTAAAGTGCGCACCATTACTAAGTGCAGTGAACTAAAAAGAAGATTTGCTCACACTTTAGCTCCACTAGAGCTAAAGTGTGCACCAACATTTACTTTCTATCATTCACCATGAAGGCAATTACTGGTATTATTGGTTTCAAGATTAGAAGCAATTTACGACATTTTTATTTTAAAAAAGGAACAAAAACATACTCCAAATTATCACTGATACGCAAAAACAATGGAGAGAATATTTCATAGCAATCATTGGCATCTGATATAGTCATACAAAGTGTAATCGAATACAAATATCTATAATCTCAACACCAATGGATCTAACCATACTACATAAAGTATCATGCATCAGAATCCAAAATCTTGGAAAAGGAAAGTTCATTTATCTAAGTCTATTACGATTCGGACCTGGCAAGTGCTTCCAAGGAGGCCTTGATAATCGCTACTTGCCCCTTCGGAATTTTTGTAGTTGAATCTTGTACATGATCTCCATCCCTCTTTGAAGACCTAGGTTTCCATGATGTCAAGATTGAATCGGTATTCTCCCACGTTATGGCTATCCCCTTTTCAACTGTCGAGCAAAGGTTGCAATCTGTATCCCAATCTTTATAGAACTTCAGAACATCCCGATCGCGCGATATAGGGCGGAAGAATTGGATACGGACGGTGTTTGGCATATCCGGGTTAGAGTTAGGATCTGAAATTGCTTGAGCAATCCAAAATAGGCGCTCGTCTCCATCACAAGGCCGCCATGCAACATAATAGCCGGCAAAAAAATCACGACCAACTCTAAAATAAAGAGGTGGACGATCACGTCTCTGGCCAACAAAATGCTCATCTTCACGGTACTCCTCACGAACCTCACCCTCCCCCGAGAACTCATCTTCAATGACATGGACAATTCGCGTCGTTGGCTAAAAGCGGACGAGGCTATTTTGCGAGCGTAGAGTCGCAAGCGGAGTGCAGTGAGCCTTGGTTTGCGAGCGTAGAGTGCAAAAATATAAGATTACGTAGAAAAAGTAAAAGTTTGTGGTTTTTGTAACAAGAATAAAGTACTAAATGTAGTAATTCCAAGGCCCTATTACCGTAGATTTGGTGGCTTAAACATTGGGCATGTCAAAATATTCTTAAATAATAGATGGACTTCACGTGAAAAAAAGGTGCTAGCCAACAGGAAGAAGGCCTATGACCGTGGTGATAAGGTTTTCCAATAATGAGAAGATATGATTTCTATGGCTAAGAAGATAAAGGAGAAATATAGTTGAATGTGTGGAGATAGAGAGCGGATGGAAAGTTGGTTGCAGGCACGAAATTGAGGTGGATAAAGGGAAATGACCGTGAGAAAGACTCTTATGGAGGGACAATGTCAAGTATAGATAAGGGCCCCGTATGAGGAACTGGTAAGGGGCACGGAGAGGTACAGGGTGATGGTGTAGGAGTTTGAAAGAGTGAGTTTACGATAGAACTACGGTTTAGGGGAAGTATGAAGGAGATCGCCTTAGGGCATCTGAGTGTTAGAGGGTGTGACAATGATGGTTGAGAGGTGCAGAGAGCCTAATACCGAAACCCAAAACAACTCGACAAATATAGAACCTACGTGTACTAAACAACCATCTTCCCGTCATTTTCATGTGAAATAGAAGAAATTGCGCATAAATAAAATATTCAGGTGGCCCTTTTAGTCTCACTACAATTTTCATATCAATAAAATAAAATAGGCAAACGGATGAAAAGCATATTTAAACACTGTAGTATTTTAGAAGCGGAATCTAAAAGACTCGTTTTATCTCATTCCAAGTGAAACTAGGAGCGTGCATGAAAACATCTAGGTCCTGGTCGAATCCACATACTATGGTAAAGATGTAGTAGAGGTTCTTGCAGTAGGTCCAAGCACCACGATTACCTAATGACTTCTTCGACATCTCTATGAAGGATGGACAATCACATGATGGGAACTGACCAATCGTCAACATATACCGGGAAACCTTGGAAATGCTACTAGACTGTAAAGTAATTATGCAGCCAAGAGCAGGAGGCGGTACCATAAGGATATCACAGATCTTCACAGCTTCCAATAGTGCAGAGGCACAACTGTTGTGGTGTTTAGTAATAGGAGCTTTAAGATTCCTGCGGATGGGCTTTCCAAATCTTGTAGTTGGGTGGTCCGAAGGATTGGAAGGAGGAGGGTAGTTCGCGAGGTCCACGGAATCGCCTTCGCCAAACAACTTTTGAGGAGACATCTCAACTCGCTCTGCAAGTCTGAAGCCGCCACACTCGAGAGCAAATATCTCCGACTTGCTAAGATTAGTGCCCATCTTCACCGGCCATACGTTTGGGACAGGGGGTTTAGAAACAATCCACGGTCGTCGAGGGCTGTAGACACAACGATGGATATCGTCTTTGAAAAAGAAGAACTGCATCTTCTCCATTCTGGTCTTCTTGTAATTGTCCATGAGGCCACTATAGGTTGGAGCAGCCGTAGGTTGCCCGCTCTGCACAATATTTGTAACACATCTCTTTCTGCCATGCATGGCAAAACAAGCTTTTCCTGAGGTCTTCGGAAGCCTTGCGATGTGCCACTGCCTCTCGTCGCAAACAGTCTCCAGAACCGATTTAACATGTTGCACAGGAGGCAAAGTAGCCGGAGTCTTAGACAAATGAACCTCAGGTGAGGCAGGCCTCATTTCAGACGGCAAATCAGAGTCGTTAGTTGTGAGATCAACAATCTTTGGATTGTTCCTTTGTCTCCTAACTTGTGGGCGGGAGACACTAATCTTGTCAGGGCGGTGGGAACCATATTTAGAGCCTAGAGGAAGGTCTGCTTTCCGTTTCAGCGAAACGGATTCTTCTTCACCTTCTAGGTGAGGATCTCGTGTGCAAAGTTCTTTTGAACCCGACATTGTGGCGAAAGTTGCTTGAAGAATTGTAGTATTTCCAATGGGCTGAGCGGTTCGATGGGTAGTACGGAGTCGGAGTTCCTCCTTGTCAGGTTCAGTTCCGGGCTTTCACCCTTAAGAAACTAATAGTAGGCAACAACTTGCATGAATGCGCGGACCATGTCATCAACGGCGGCGACATAGAGATCGTTCCGTCTTTTGCCGGATTGTTGCAGCCATTTGCTGTGGACTCTCTCGGCCAAATTACACGAGGGCATTTCTGCAAGTTTGACGTCGGATAGATCCTGCAATGAGAAAGATTCAGTAGGCATGATTTGGCAACTAGAGTTCGAAGTGCACTCAAAGACTCAGAGTGATAACAACATTGCAAGGGAAGACGTGGTTCAGCAGAGGGCAATGGCGACAACGCCTCGAGACTGGTCAAGAACAAACACCTTCGTCATGGATACGAATGAATGACAAGCACTTCGTTGCTCATGTGAGTAGGCGATGTCGGCTACGTTCAGTTCCCAGAACAGACGACTCTAATAGTATTACTGTGGGAGGGCAGCCGATATCGGCGACCTATATTAAAGATAGAGAAAAACCTGGGGGAACAGGATCTGCCCAAAAGAAAAGAAAAAAAAATAAAAAAATGAAAGGGAATAAAACCAAAAGAAATGGAAAGAAGATGGAAAAAACCGGGAAATACAAAAAAACAATCAATAAAAAATAATGAATTGTGAATGTAAACATACCGGCAACAAAGAATGAAAATGTTTGATTTTGTATAGAATAGGTTGTAAGATTGACGTTGCCAGGCACACTACTAGAATTTGGTGAAAGGAATTAACGATGCGGGTTTTAGTATTGTAGAATGTAAAATGAACTAACCAAGTACAAAGCAATGTACACTGCTAAAGCCCATCAACACTTTTTAGAATAAAGATATATAAAGAAACATGATTCTAAAGGAACTTACTAGCTGCATGAATCCGCCCCATTGCCGGTATCTGAAATGCCAGAATGCAAGCCACAAGTCAAGTCTTGGAAGTGCCTCGTTTGTTGCGGCACCAGAAGCAACCACCATTCTCGGATTGCCAAATATTGACTTTGGACATCTTCCAAAGAGATGGAGTCCTTGTGTTGCTTGCAAAGACGGCGGTGTTGGTCCTGAAGGT
Organism: Bryoerythrophyllum caledonicum; assembly: GCA_963971425.1. Classification (NCBI taxonomy): domain Eukaryota; kingdom Viridiplantae; phylum Streptophyta; class Bryopsida; order Pottiales; family Pottiaceae; genus Bryoerythrophyllum; species Bryoerythrophyllum caledonicum. The sequence continues at coordinate 35,142,598 of OZ020515.1, read as the reverse complement.
CGACCCTAATGTCTACCTAAGTGTACTTTTCGAGTGATTGCATCCAATAAAATAGGCAAGTCCTCTCGCGATTGTCCATTGGCATTGCAGGGTCGCCCAAACCGTACAAAATACGCACCGCATTCCAATTTGCCTAAGCGCTGTCCGCCATGAATCCTTTAAAATTTGGGTCAGAGATACCATGCCTCTTTGCAACATTATTGAGACTCTTCCAGAAAAATTGTTGGGCATCAACATCCTCTGACTGCATATCGCACACAGCAACTGTCATAACACAGCAGAATGTCAAATCGTAAACATGACAGGCCATGGTGGTCCACTCCTTAACGCATTTCACGTGGTCAAACATCATCCACGCCTCTTCCAAATCACCTCCAGGGTGCATTTGCTTTACTAAATCAACCCCGCATCGAGGACCAACCTCGGACATCTTGAAAATAGAAACTTTCTCCGTCTCTGTTCCTTGTCGAGGAAAGCGGTTCTCCTGGATGAATGTCCAGCTACTGGAGCCCTTCAACTTTGTTATACTATCCATAACTCCAAATCGTCGCAAGTATCGGAAAGTGGTTACTTCATTCCAAATATATGGGGAGGACATCTGCTTGAACTTCTCCGGAACTGGAATGAGTTGATCAAATGGAAGAACCTTCTGAGGAACACCTTCTGGGCATAATAGAAATTCTCCTAGGTACTCCTTGTTGGTTGCCCTCCTCGCCATGGCCGTCGTCGGCCAAAATGACGGCCATGGCAAGGAGGGTTCGGCCCCCCTCCTCGCCATAGCCGTCGTCTTCGCAGGTGAAGGCAAGGAAGCAGCAGAAAGGGCAATTGCCGAAGAAGATGTTTTACAAGCGCACAGTAGTCCTCTCAGCAATATCCAATTCTTGGTGTAAGTGATGATATCTCGAGAGTTTGATGCTAGATTTGTTTTTTCATTTCCTTGGATTGACCTCAAGACGCTATATTGCAGGCCGACCATGCTCAGTGAATTTGACTGGTCTGAAAGCTTTCCAGATTTTTTCTCGCACAAAGAAACTACAGGTGGAGGCAAAAACAACCGTGGAGACAACATTGGTGCCCTTCAAAAGACCCCTTAAATGTATATCAAAGAAACCTCTAAAAGATCAGCCAACATCGGCGCCTACAAAGAGGACCTTTTAAATGTATATGAAGGGAACCTCCAATATGGCAGCCGACATCGGCAACTTCTTAGACGACCCCTTAAATGTATATTATGGAAACCTCCAAAAAGGTAGCCGACATCGACACCCTTCAACAAGACCCCTTCAATGTATAATAAGGGAACCTTTAAAAGGGCAGCCGACATCGGTTGCCTCTAGAATGTGCAACATGCTCTGGAAAATTTGAAGATATTTCTAAAATGGTATTACATTTTATCATTGGACATTGTACGAATGAGTTATTTGCGGATGAAGTTATGAGATTTAGAACTTCATCCATTGATAATTCATCTGTACAATGTCCAATAATAAAATGTAGTACCATTTCGGAAATATCTTCAAATTTTCTAGAGCGTGTTGCACATTTTAGAGGCAGCCGATGTTGGCTGCCCTTTTAGAAGTTTCCTTAGTATACATTTAAGAGGTCCTGTAGAGGATCGCCAATGTCGGCTGCCTTTTTGGAGGTTCTTTAATATAAATTTAAAGGGTCTTCTGGAGGGGCGCCGAAGTCGGCTACTCTTTTTATGGTTCCCTTAATATACATTCATGGGGCCCATTAGAAGAGTGTTAATGTCAACAACCTTTTTGGAAGCTCCCTTAATATATATTGAAGGGATTCTCATGAGCGTCGCCGATGTCGGCTGCCATGTTGGAGGTTCACTTGATATACATTTAGGGGGTCTTCTTGGAGAGGGAAGATGTCGGCAATTCTTTTGAAGGTTCCTTAATATACATTTAAGGGGTCTTCTAGGAAGGCCCCGATGTTGGCTACCCTTTTAGAAGTTTCTTAATATACATTTAAGGGGTTTTCTTGAGGGGCGCCAATGTCAGCTGCTCTTTTGGAGGTTCCTCTAATATACATATAAAAGGACCTCTTAAAGGGCACCAATGTTGGCTCTACTTTTGGAGGTTTTTTCAATAAAAATTGGAGAGGCCCTCTAGAAGGGTGCCAATGTTGGCAGCTCCTTCAGAGATTCCTTTGTAAAACCTTAGAACTAGCATCTACATAGGTGTAGATGTTGACATTTTCTTTGAAGTTCTCTAAAAAAATAAGAGGGCTCTTTAGAAAGGTATGATTGTCTCCATGGGTTACTGAAGTAGCAGACTTCCAAGAGGACATTCAAATTCAACCTTCCCTTTGTAGGTAGCTAATATTACCAGTTGTTAGTTTAAATAAACTACAGTCTAGGAGATTCTCGTAGCTAAGCGGTTGCCGTCAAGCGGAGACCGTAAGGCATGTTCCAAGTCTCTATCTGGGGTCTGCCAATATTGATTGCCTCCACATCGTGACGTGCTATTATCGTAGTTTTGAACATTAGTGCACTCTCACCTATCATTCATTGCATCCTTTGTTAATGCAATCATGTTTTTTTTATTCAGAAACAATTTGATAATGTCGTTCCAATGCAACTCGGATGTTTCAAGAGCAATTTTCTAGATAAGTCAATTGAGTGGACAACGGAGAAACTCCACAAGGTGGTCAGCAAAGTTGTGATGAAAGTGAAAAAAAATGATATCTATGTTGAAGAAGCTGCTCCCCATTGCGGACCCTAAGTATACTCGATAGTCCCTTGAATAAATCAGGCTACATAATCAGAGTCTAAAAGATTATCCAAAGATGTCTCAAAAAATTTTGATTTATCCCTCAACCTCTACAATGGACGTTTCCAGAAAGGTCAAGTGGCTGGAGTGCCAGAATAAGCTAGCTTCTTTGCGTGTTTTACTGAAATTTCCAATGGGAAAACTTGCAGACCATTCTTTTCTTGGATAGCTGATGAAGGCAAATTGGTAAGCACATGTTTATTTCAATACCTTCAATAATCTTGATTCTAAACTAATTCATATGATCTCACTAGAGATGCTTCTGCAGCTTTCAATTGAGGTGGTGGTCTATTTGATTCTACATTATCTGAACTTGGAGAGGCGATTGACTTTCATCATTCAGACTTTTAGGGAGTGTCTCATTCTGTTGATTCAGGATTATGTAGAGTGAATGCGCATTTGTCATTTAGCCATGGGACTTGGCGGTTCTGGAAAAGTTGGATGTGAAGGGTGTGCACAAGAACCGCATTGCAGAGTTGGGCTTCGGACATTCATAGGCCATGACCTAGGTCTTATATAGATATTTTTCTACATCTTGTATACAAGGAAGGCGGCGTTAAAGATGCGTGCATACTTTGAAAATTATCTAGATTGTGATGGCAACAGGTGCATTCTAGCTGAAAACATCCTAAAAAGTAGGCCCATCTGCACTAGCATAAATGCGGGTGATACTTCGACTCTCCAGTGACCAAGCCCCTATCTCTAACATCAAAATCAGAAATGGCGTCTAGCCCGATCAAGTTGGCACTGAGATTATGATTCCTCTGCTAGATGCTGCGGTGCCTATAAAGCAGGCAAGAGGAACGCAGAAGAAGGCGGCTGAAGCTGAGAAGGCAAAGAAAGAGAAAGCAGCGGCGGAGGCAAAAACAGTCGTGGAGGCTGAAGCTGTTATGAAGTTGAAGGTTGTGGTTGCCAAGGCCGAAGCGAGCATGAAGCTCTTTGCTGAGGTTGCTATTGCTGAGATGACAACAAAGCATACGGCTCATAATGAGACCCTCGCGGTAGTGGATTTAAGTGTCGACACATATATCATTGATCTAGTCCACATTATCCTAAGTGTTGCAGTTACTGCTCAGAGCCATTACTCTAGCCTACTACCGTTAAGAGAGGATGAATAAAGTCCCCTCTCTTTTATTACACATAAATTGAAGTAGAAAGTAGATGTGCTTCCCGCTTTATTTTGTCACATCCTACTTCAATCTTTGTTGAGCCCATAAGTATCAAGAAGATAATGGAAGTATTGTCTGGTGTTCATGCTTGTGTACCAAATCTGAACAACTTTGTCTTTCAAATTCAATTGATTTTCCCACTCTTAGCACTTATGTTAATTTACTCATTGTTTTGTCTTCATTCCTGAAATCCATGTCGTTGTTGCCAATGAACAAAATACCTCTGTGTAGAGTGTGGCCACATTCTCATTGGTCCCACAAAGGTGTTGCATTGCGCATCAGCACCTCAGTAAAGAGAGTGCCAAAATTGACATTGATTGAAGGAAGTGATGACTTTAGATTGCCACTAAATTTCTAATTTGATGCCGTCGTTTTGATTACATTGCATCACTGCAATGTTTCAGAGTCGTTGATTTCAAGCTCTTCTCTTCATCCTATTCAAACTCTACAACGGATAGAATATCCACTATGGAAAATATAAACACTACTCTCGTACTACTAAACATGCTCTTTCCCTCCAAGCAACCTTTAAAATTACTCTACATTAGTTCATATGGAAATTTGCTATAGCAGTCAAGTATGTGGTCCCCCACTATGTCCATTGAAGATATATTGCTTCTTGAGTTCTTCTTAAGAAAATTATTTAAATACCAATATTGGTTCCACATACATGGTTGGAGTCCCTCAGTCAACAAAAATCACGATTAAATTTTTTATTTAATTCAAATTCAAAGTCTTCCTCTTTAAATCTCACTTACTCCTTGGATATTTATAAGTCTTGATAAATAACTAGTTGAAATTGTATTTGGAATCCAATTTTCCTTTCCTCTTTCTGTGCAAAGAATTATTTTCATCAAAATACAATTCATCCACGGTTATAGGGTAGTAATACCCATTTCATCGGTCAATCCCTACTCTAATTTCACTTCTGGTGGCAATTTAGTACATCTTAATAGCACTGCAATCTCATATCTAGTCCAATTTTCACGGCTATAGGACCCTACCCTAAATGTTCACTTTTACTTTTCCTTTAACTTTAACTTTAAATTTCCGTAAACTTTACCTTTTTTTTCTTAAACTCTCTACTTTTTGCTCTGGGCTCACGAACCAAAGCTCGCCGCTCTCCGCTTGCAACTCTACGCTCGCAAAATAGCTTTCCCCGGCCAAAAGCCATCTTCCAATGATATCGGCGTATCCATTGGAAGAGTCAGAGCATCTCTAACGTCGCGCCAATAATACAATAGCGGCTCTAAACGTGATCTGGCTTTAATAGACTCCCGCGATGGTTGCTCCCAATGATCGATGAATCCTGAAAGTCCCTTCACCACCTCAGGGAGATGCCGCATCATAGAAGGCTTCAATGCATCAAGTTCTTTGCGAGGCCATAAAGTTCTTCCTTCAGAATCTTCCTTCCACAATTTTATGCCACTACCTTATCCTCTCTTAGAAAGCCAATCCTCATCATGACAAAGGATTTTATTCTTCATTACCGGACAACCACTTGAGTCCACATAAAACTTGAACTGATGAGCCTTCGTATGACCCTGCAAAGCTTCATCACCGTCCACAATCATATCCCCAATGAACTTCTTAAAGTCAGGAACCTCTTGGATGAGATGCGGGATTGTGGGAACACTCTCATTTTTCATGAATGACCTCATGAGCAAATGAATGGTTGGAAAACTCTCCTTCTTCAGTGTCATACTCCAACGTCTAAATAATGCATCTAGATCATCATGTGTATGACCAACTAGCATGAAATTAACATATACCTCGCGAAAGATGCATTTTGCAACAAGGAAAGACTAAAAACAGAAAACAAATCTATTTTTGTTAGCACCAACAGCATTGTCCATTTGCACATTCAATATTAGAGGCAAAGGCCTGCTCGGAACTGGGATATCTAGAATCTGCCCTAATGGATACAAATACATCTCTGCACCCCATAATACCACCGCATACAATGGATGAGAACTAGATTCTGGAAAGAGTTTCCGGGACGATGATTGTGGAGGCGCCTCCAGGTCATGCAATAGTTTTGCGATCGACCCGACCGTGTAATTGGCATTATGGGAGTATAAATCAAGGCCGTAATGGGCGTAACGCTGGTCCACATGACCATGGGCAAGCATGCCTGTGACTACAAGAGGCAACTTCAAAAATCCATCTAAGTGCTTTGTTTTATGTGAAAAAACCAGGGAGGCGGTCTTTGAGTGATCCATCTTATCATGCATGATGGTTAGAACCTCCTGGGGCGACGACTTTGATTGAAATTGGTTCAGGTAGTACAAGTCCCGATGTGCGAAAGCAGAATCGATGTGAACCTACATCTTCTTTTGTCATAGCAGTGATGCTTGTCTTCGAGGTTAAGCAAGCTTCTTCTCATCCTGGTATTTGTCACACGTAGAACAACGGGCAAAGTTGTCTCCACCTTTCTTGGCATAGTACTCAGGGAAGCTCACTCGCCAAATCTTACTCAAGCTTGACGTTGAGATTGGCGGCAATCCACAGTCAGCGAGGTGATCATCAAGAAGCGGTATCTGATCCATCCACTTAAAACTTGTAGGTAAAACCTTTGCCACAGCCCTCTCACCAGATGGGCGAACACAAGACATGTGAGGCATGTGGTCCGCATGTCTATCGAGAATGGCTCCAAGAGCAACAGTAGCTACAACCGTATCACCTCTAGGCTTACGTAAACCGGTATTCCCGTGGTGTTGAGCCGCAGGACCAGCGGCAGCGTCCTTTGCATTCCGATAGAAAGTACTCAAACTTACACCCATGATTTTCATCCAAGCATGGGCACAAATGTCCACACCCTCTAGGGTCACAACCTTCCTACCCGCAACATTTCTATTAAACTGTCTGTGAACGTCGAGTTTGATATGATTTTAAAACTGCACGATGGTCTCACTGTACAAGCGCGTCCGGAGGACTTTTATTTTTTCTCTAGGGTAGTATTGAACACGGTTTTGAATGCAACAATTATTGCTCGCAACTGCGTTAATGGAATGAGGGGTCATGGGGAATTTAGCATTTCTAGACACTATTGGATGTGTGTTCCTTGAGGAATTGTCGTACGAACGGGAGCTCCCACCTAGGGGTTTCTTATGCTCAACCAACCAGACACTGTAAACGTCCCTAAGGCAATGATTGAAGAGACTCACACCGTTTAAAAAGACTTGTTGAATAGGCCAGGACTTAAACGAGTACCTCCATTGTTGAGGAGCTTCCTTCTCAACAAATGTATTGGACACTTGTACTACAACATTTGAATCCCCAAGAGGACCAGAGGAACCTAGAATTGCATTGGTCCGGACATTGCGAACCAACCCCTCCGCAACACGAACACCTGAACCATTATGAAGCAAAACAGTCATCCTGACCCAGAGACGGCGAGGAATAACATCAAACTCAGGAAGGTCTGGGTTCACGGGAGCGTGAACATGAACATCGTTGTCCTCCAAGGACGACATCCTGCATTCCAATGAGATAAATATTAGATAATCCTTCCAATAAGTATGGGTGAACACCTTGTAGGAACGCAAATCAATGCAGAAGCATATGAAGTGGGTAATTAAGGTCGAATCGAGGTAAGGTCTGGCGCTTGAAAAAATAACTTGCATTTAACTGAATTGACATCGTAGAACAGGCAAATTTAGCTCGACTCGAGGTAAACTCAAATGGTATTATATGACAAGAATACAATTTCATGTCAGCACTTTTAATGCGAATATGAAATAATCACACCCTTGACAATGACATTTTAGCTCGAGTCGAGCTAAAATGTTGAACATTAAACGGTACGACAATTTAGCTCAAGTCGAGCTGAAATGTTGAACATTAAACGGTACGACAATTTAGCTCGAGTCGAGCTAAAATGTTGAATATTAAACGGTACGACAATTTAGCTCGAGTCAAGCTAAACTATCGTTAATAATATGGTATGACATTTAAGCTCGAGTCGAGCTAAACTGTCGTTGATAATAAGGTCTGGCACTTTAGCTTGATTCAAGCTAAAATGTACTTCCGTATTATCGCCGTCATTTTCGGGCATAATATGGACAAAGGCTTTAGCCTATGAATCTGCCTTTCTGTATACTAGAACCCAAATCTTTGCGTTAATAATCGAGAAACTCGTAGTGACGCTTCAAAATCACAGTAGCAACTGGAACTAAAGCAATAGGCATCACTATCACATCCTAATTGCTAGAATACATGGAGAATGCAAGAAGTATATTTTGTGTACCTTATGAGGTAGACAACCGGTGCGTTGTTGCCTCGTGCAAGCGCCCTGCTCAACCGTGCGCAACCTATAAATGTTGCCCTCCTCAACCTCCTACAGTTGTACCACCTCTAAGTCTCCCACCCACCAGCCTTGCACAACAACCAAACTGAGAAGGAAAGAAAAGAAGAAACTAGGCGAGGTTCGCCAAGGTCAGTCACGGACACACGACCGTTTCAATTGCGGGTTACGATTTCAAAATTGGCAGGAGGAAACTTTTCCACAGCCCCTTAAAAAGTGCAAATTTGAAATCTCGGCGGGTAACTGAATCAATCATTTCTCGTTCGACTAAAAGAGGAAGAGTACATACCTCGAATATACTCGCACATGCGACTAGTATACACGTAATTGTGGGATTAAGGGTTAGGGTAAGGCTCAGGGTTAGGGTTAGGTTTTTTCCCTTAGATTTTAGGGTTTAGGATTTAGAATTTAGGTTCAAGTTTAGGATTTAGGGTTTAGGGTTCAGGGTTTAGGGTCCTTGGTTTAGGTATTATCCTTCTGATGATATTTCATTTCAATTTACTAATACTTTGAATATTCCGGATATTGACAATTCAACTAAGGTATAGGGAAATGTAGAGAAGATATTGAGATGATTCAAATGAATTTGTTTTACAATCCAAATAGAACTTATCTATAAAGTTGAAAGCAAAGACCTTAATAAACGAGTAGCATTAAAAAAACAAAAAACAAACTGTATGTGCACGTGTATTTTGAGCAAAAAAGTATGTATTCAAACATGATTTGGACATCATTTCTTTGGGGTTTTTAAAAGGTGCATAATGTTACTATTTTTTAATAAATTTAGAATGTTCATTCTTTTGCAAGAATCCCCAGTGTCTCCATGGTCTGGATTTGGAATTGAAATTGGTTACTATCCACTAAGTACTCAAAGACCGAAAATGTGCGGAAACTAATAGTTGGATTTAAATATCTTATTCTTGAGTTCACATTGTATTATCATGAGTTTAGGGTGTGACAATCTAAGCATGGCATGAAAGATGTAGGAATTCTTGACACTACACAATTTATTTCATGTTTTGACGTGAAATTAAAAACTCTCTCATTTGTAAAACATAGAGAGTGGAACAATATCAAAAGATTTAAACAAGAAATGGAATCACCTCCTCATGACAAAAAAAGGATAATCAAGATATAAAATATAACTAATACAAAGAAGAAACATACACTTAGTGCATCAAGCATAATTTAATGTTCATAATGTAAGTAATTTTGGATTTGTTTATACATGCAATAAAAGAATAATTAGTTTTTGAGCACGTTCCAGTGGTCGCAAATTATATTTTAAATTCTCAAAATTTTGTAGAAGGATGATAGAAGACATGAGGCATATAACTAAGTAATCTATTTTCTCATTGAACGTCTTCTATAAAAGTTATGCTAGCCAAAAGAGAAACTTCTCGATTGCCGGCACATTGAGCAACTTAAAAACCTTTTGCTATGACACGCTATGGAATGTGATATTTTCAATACATAGAAGTAATATTAGAACGTTTGATATTGTGGAAAAACATGTTATTTTTCTAGTGAAAAATAAGATTATATCCCAATTCATACATTTTCACACATTGTCACATATTTTTGGATTAGGGTACCAAGAATACTTAGACTTCATATCCACTTAAAACTAGGAGATCATCATATTTTTTTGCTTTTTAATATTATCATAGGAGATTTAGGTCTACATATTTTGAAAATCCTTTTAAAATTCAAAAGATTTCTAGTTCACCTTGTGAAATACTTAACCATAAAGAGAAGTAGGGAGTTTAAAGTGATTGTTTGAAGAAGTGGAAATACACATTGCACACACATCAGCTTGGTTTTTAGCGGAGGTGTTGCCCATCACTACGTGCAATGAACTAAAAGGAGTATGTGCACACACTTTAGCTCCAGTAGTGCTAAAGTGTGCCCCATCACTAGGTGCAGTCAACTAAAAAGAAAATACGCACGGTTTAGCTCCACTAGAGCTAAATTCTGCACCATCACTAAATGGAGTGGATTAGAAAGAAAAAATGCACTCTTTAGCTCCACTACACACAAGATGGCTTCTTGTGTAGTGGACACTCAATACAAACCCATACACTAATTGTAAAATTTACAATAAGTGTAGTGACAAAACTATATTACACTAAATGTCAACTACTACACTAAATGTCAATCCTAGTAAATAGTGGAACATAAAGTTTTTTACTTGTGGACAGTTAGTGTATGAAACCTTAAAAAGGATATTGTGTACATCTTGAGCATCAAAGTAAAGAAGGGTTGAGTGCATGTAGAAAAACAAGAATTTGCAAGAAAGAGCTTGGGAATAATAGGACATAGGTATGGAGCAAAAGGAAAATCTCAAAAATTGGACAAAGTAGAATGTACATATGGAGGTAAAATGAAACTACAAGTAGAAGATTGGAAAAATAAGAACATTCTATTGGGAACGAAAGTGAGAAAAGAAAGGAATATTGGAAAAGGAAAAAACTTAAACATACAATAAATATAGAAATACAAATAAAATACTCATTAGATATCCATCACATATGCATTCAATGTGCATTACATATTCAATAAATATTCATTAAATACTCATTGAATATTCAAATACACATTGATTATACATTAGAAATTTATTAACTATTCATTAACTATTCATTAACAGTACATTAAATACTCTATAAATAATCATTAAATATACAAATATACAAATCTTAATTAAACTGTCATAAAATATACTTTTAAAACTCTAAAGATTCATTAAATAATATTTAAATATTCTTTAATTGTTCATAAAAGTTACAGATATACAAATATACATTAAATATTCTATAAAACTTCATTACAAAGTCATTAGTTTTTGGCTAAACATATGATTACACATTAAATATTCATTAGATATTCCAAAATAATGTAAAAGGAATGCAAGAGATGGGAATGAGAATAGTTGTGAATAAGAGGATAAGAATTTGAGGTTGAAGATGAGACAAGAAGAATAAATGCATGGCGACCAGTAGGCAGAAGATTCTGAGCTAACACTATTTATCAAGTAACAAATTTGTGTGCCAAGGTAGGGTTTCGATTGAGGGCTAATACAAAATGAACTATAGTAGGTGAACGATTGAGGGATAATATTCATGACAATGGCGGCTAAAACTAATTGCCAACTTGTCGACAAATAGTGTACTAGAAAAAGAGCATCTCCACCGGGGCACAAGGTCCGGGAGAAATGCCGGAATGCAGGAATAAACACGGTGAAGCCCACTCCGCGAGGCCTAGGCCGATGTCTCGGCCCACCGGGGTGGCAGCGCCGGTTCTTCTGAACAGTAAATTTACGAAAAGTACAGGGGACACCAAAATTCCCTGGGAGCATGTGTCCAATCATGTAATGATATGTCGGAATTGAAAAAACAATAGAAACCCAAAAAAATTGGCCAACTACAACATCAACGCCGGGCGCTGGCGTTCCATCAGAGTGGCCAATTTGGGGACGGGTGCGGATGGGAAAGGGTAACCCCCCTCCCGTCATCTCAAACTTGGACACCTCTCCCCCTGGCGTGGAAAATTCCCCGTCAGGGGTGGAGATGCTCTAACTACACTATTTGTACCGTTACACTAAAAGCAAAATGAAGTGAAAAGTAAAGAAAAAATTCACACTTTAGCTCTATTAGAGCTAAAGTGTGCACCATCACTAAATGTAGGGAACTAAAAAGAAAATATGCACACTGTAGCTCCACTAGAGCTAAAGTGTGCACCGGCATTTATTTTAAAATTATACTACTACAAGATGTTGTCTTAACATACTTATTGTCTGTTCGATTCTCATAGTAAAAATATCAAACTCACAAAAAAGAAAAACTTGAATTCAAAGTAATAGAATCTTAAATCGTAGCTTTAAAACTATTTTAAATGTGCTTCACCCCTCTCCAACACCTAAAAACTGGTGTAGGAGGAACTTATATATAACGATGGTAATGAATTTACACCTTGTGTAATGCAAAAATTGAAATCGAGTCAAGTGAAAGCCAGCTGATCCACTCAGAGCATGAAAGAAAACCAAACACTTTAATCATGTTTTTAACACTAAACACATGAATCGTTCACGTCCGTGCAATCAAAGTTTGTGTATTATGAAGAATATGTCAATATATAAGTCTTAATTGAGATCATACGGTTGAAATTGGAAATATTTTATTTTCTTTGCCTCCCGATCATTGCCTCAGAATATACAATTTTGTAGTGTTTTAGGCTCAGAGAAATTGTCTTGGAAACTTACAAGTAGAGAAATTGTAAACCCTTATGATATCTCTAAATTAACCTAGTGAAATTTCATTTCCTTCCTAAAATTCCGGGTATCAATAATGAAGGTCAAAGAATGGTGGTGCATCCACCAACGTACCTGAGGGTATTACTCCGATATCTAAAGAAGCATCCCGAGGGTATCGTGGCGATCTCGAGGGTATCCTGAGGGTACCACGCGGCTACAGGTGCCCGTACTTGCACGGCTTAGGGTTTTCATGGGAGTACACCCTAGAATCGGGCCGCGAGCCAACTCTTTCTCTCTCTCGTTTTCGTGTTCGTGTTCATGTTCGTGTTCGTGTTCGTGTTCGTGTTCGTGTTCGTGTTCGTGTTCGTGTTCGTGTTGCGCTCGTGTTCGTGTTGCGCTCGTGTTCGTGTTGCGCTCGTGTTCGTGTTCGTGTTGCGCTCGTGCTGGTGTTGCGCTTGTGTTTGTGTAGGTTGCTATAGTGTTTGTGTAGGTTGCTATAGTGTTTGTTGAGTTTGTGTTAGTCGTTGCGCTTTTGTTTAGGGTTTGTTGCGCACGTTATCTGAAACGTGTAGGCTTTGATTTCCTGCGGATAGGGTTTGTAGAAAGTGAGGGTTAGTATTGTATGAGGTTTCAAGCACGTAGAGATAGAAACGCGCCAAGGATTGACGTGAAATTCCAACGAGGAGGAAGAACAAGAAACTGAGGAAGATTTTTGACAATTAAAGGTATGTGTAGAGATTCCTTTTTTCGACAATTGTTTGGTGGTTTTTCTGGTTTGGTGAATTGGTGTTTGGTGTTTGGTGTTTGTTGTATGGTGTTTGTTGTTTGGTGTATGGTGTTTGATGTGATTGTCTGTTTGTTGTTTTGTCTTCAGGCATTTGCTGTGTCTGCATTGCTCTTAGTTTCTATTTGTATTAGAATACGTTGTGAGTGCGTGTGTTGATTTGAATGTTCAATGTGCTACTTTGTGATTAGATGTGTTGAATTATTGTGTTTATGTTGCGACACATTCTGTGTGCATGTTGTTTTTTATTTTGTTTCGGTGCTCAATGCATGTTGAGTGTGTGTCTTCAGGTTTGGTGTTTTGGGATGGAGTTATTGGTTGATTGATTGTGTGTGTTTGGGTTCGGCTACTTCTGTTTGTATTGATGTTGTGTGTGGTTTTTTCTTCATGTAATACTGTTTGTCTTCATGATCGATTAGTTCACAGAGTTTGTGATATGGTTTGTGGGTAGGTTCTGCTTCTAATAGTTTGGAATATTATTCTTCTTGCAGGACGTCAAGTTCCAGCAGAATATTACTGTGGTTAAAGTTCATAAGGAATGGCTGAAAGGTAAAATCCATACTCTCGCCCAGGAGCCCTAAACCCTACGCCTTGAATATCATATGATGGCAGTCTACAAATCCGGACAAATTTTAATAAAATCAGCATTTTGGTCGACACACTTTAGCTCGAGCCGAGCTAAAGTGTGGCCAATAGCGCACACTGTTACCTCCACTTTAGCTCAAGTCGAGCTAAAGTGCGGCCAAAGATGCATTAGACCAGTACACTTTTGTTCGACTAGAGCTAAAATGTACACGACCAATGCATCTCTGTTCGCACTTTAGCTCGACTCGAGCTAAAATGTATCAACTCAATGCGTATTTGGACGCGCTAAAGCCCGACTCGAGCTAAAGTGACGATATTATCTACTCTCAAACCCAGTCTCTTGAAGAAAATATCCCAAAATTAATCTGAGCCAATACACTTTACCTTGAATCGAGCTAGAGTGTGAACCAAATCACCTAAACCACAATCCAAACACCACTACTATGGAGCTATGAACATAGCAGAAGTTAAATTCACCGATGACACCGATGACACAAAGATTTCTGCTCGATTTTGCTTCTCGTGCAATTTCTAAATTAAGCATGAACTTGCTCACCAATCCAACCACTTGAGAACCATACTATTAAAGGTTTGTGAGTGCTTGTATTGGTGAATAAGTTGTTGCTCGGTTTATAAGATTGCAAGGGAATAGGTACAAGTAGAATCATTGTGTTTATCAATGCTCGTCTCGGTCAGAGAGTCAATGTATGCTAATCAGATGATCGCATATTGTAGCAAAATTGTACAACCATACTATGTATTGTAGTTACATTTTAGCTCGAGTCGAGCTAAAGATAAAGTGTTGCAGTTCGTAGAGTGAGTATTCCTCCGGATAGCACTTAGTTGTAGCTAAATGTACCCAGAAGTATCCGCTCTAAATTCGTTCCCACAGAGACCTATTGTTTTTTTCTGAGATGATAGGCACAAACTAACTATCTACCACACGCCTATCTACTAGTTAGCTTTCCTATTCATCCCTTGATCTATCCTCCGAATCCTTCCGGATTCCATAGTTCCAACACTTGGCTTCCGGATCCTTCTGGATGCCGGACCGCTTCGAACGGAGTTTCTTCCGGATTTTTTAAGCAAGTGGCTGGGTGCCACTGATCCTATTTTGTGTAAGTGGCCGGATTCCCCACTGTCTTGTGACTTTAAGTGGCTAGACACCCACTGCCCCGAAACTTATAGTGGCTGGACACCCACTCTTCCTACTCCGCTAACCGGTAGTTTATTTGTTGCGCTGAACTTATGCTCCCACATCATCCGGATGGCCCTCCGGACGCGGTCACACAGAGGTTGATCCAAACTACAACGACATTTTGGTTGATACTAAAATGGTTCTACTGATGAGTGTTGCGGGTTTGTAACTAGACTTCTTTCTAGACATACACATCGGGCTTTTTCCTCTATCGTAAGGGGAAATTCCGGCCTCAACCAGAATCTGGGTTCACACGGTTATTCCGTGCCCTAGGAGCTACCAGATCCACCCCTGCAGTACACTCCTTCCCCCTCCTGGCTACTTCCGGTCCCTGTGGCTTGTTAGATCTCTACCTAACCTCCCCTACAACTCTTCTGAGCGATCTCCCAATGCAAGTCCCAACCGGTCGTCCTAGATACAACTCTTGCAACACTTATACATAAGAACTTAAATCACAATATATCAACCACAATGGATCTGCTCCCTCACAACAAAGTAGGCTCCATCACCGTAAGTTCAAGAAGAGAAATTATGATTAACGGAAAACACTCTTCATGAGAGAAAAACAAGATGATGAGCTGACTAAAGCTCACCTACTAAATACTAACTAAACTCCTGAATCTAAAAGCCTACCTTATCTGCTTGAAATCTGGAAAATCTTATCTACAAGATCTAATCCCTAGAAATCCGGAATTTAAAACTCAAATCCGGAATTTACGGATCTGAGACCCGGTTTTTCCGCTTCTAACTAAAAACCTAGTTTAAGGTATTCTGTAGCCTATGGTTGGATAGCCGGATGCAACTCTGAGCCCCATCGTTAATCGCTACTAAACCTAGCAAACTAAAGACCCTTACTACGGAGTAACCTGGTTTTTCTTCCTAAGACTCTTACGCTTAGGGGTTACCTCTGCTACCGCTCTACTGGCTTCCGGCCATTTCAAAGTAACAATCGGTGGCTCCGGCGTAGCCTCGGGCGTCTTCTCTTTTGGTCTTGAAGGCGTTTCCGGATCCTCTACTGCTAGTGTGGTGACCGGTGGAACAAGTGACCGGACTCAAAGGTCAGGTAGGTCTCAAAAGCTTGCACTAGGACCGACATCCATGGCAGTCGCTGCTGGGCTTTGAGGTGGAGGGGTTGTCTTCAGTTTATCTGGAGAAGGAGACTCCGACGGAATTCGGAAAGGCAGAGGGGATTCCTGTGAGAGACCTTCCGACATGATGCTCTGCCACTTCTCTAGGGTCTCCGTGCTTGGGAAGGGTACCCCACTCTAATTCATCGGAGAGACTAAATCCAGAGTCCTTATGATGTCATTGAAACCTCCAGTCGGCGTTTGTGGTGTTCCGGCTACAAGTCCGGCTGGAGTTCCGGAAGGCCCCGCTCTGGTTGGTGTTCCAAGTGTTGCCTCTGGAACTGGGACTTCAGGTGCCCTTGGGGTTGCTAGGGTTAGTTTCTTCACCAGCTCCTGCATCTTGCTCCAGGTCGCCTCCATCTTCCGGCTATGATCTAAGACGAACCAAATGATCTGCCCTCTGTTGAGCTTCTCATTCTTCTCCAGGCTCTTAGTGTAGAGGAGAGCCCGGTTGACGGTGTCTACCAGAATGTCGAGGGCAGCGCAAACCTCTGTCAAGGCCTGGATGGCGGTCCGAACCTTTCCTTCCGCCTCACCTTTTGCTTGCTAGGCCGCATCTTGCGCAGCCTCCGCCTTCTCCACTCGCTTCCAGAGCCGGATGTTGGTCTCGGTGAAGTTGATTTCTCCAGCTTCAGCTTCTGGACCGAGTCCTCCTTGGCCTTCAGCTCCTGGAGTCGCGGAAGGAGATCCACAAAATCGGTTGTCCCTACTTCTTCCATGATGGCCATGATCATGGTTGTCCGTTCCCAGATCTCACCTTCCTGGATCCTTGTTTGCCAGACTATGTGCCGGCAGAGCTCCGAAATGTCCGTCGCCATGTTGCCGGTCATGGTCGGGGAAAAATTCGGTCCGAGCTCTGCTCCGGAACTGACTGGCTCGTCCGCTGCTGCTTTAGGGGGTGGTACCTCGGTCGGGCTCTGCGTCTCCATTTCTTCCGGAGGTTGGCTTGGTCATGGGGTATCCGGAGTCTTCTGGACCGACCGGCTCCGCTTCCGGGGTCTCCTGGTGAGGACTGGGGGTGATGACATCTGCGACTCCGAGTCCTCCGAAACCTCTCGCTCATCGTTCGTCTCCATCCCCCCCGTACGGTTGAATGCTGAGGAGATTGTCGTATTCGTCCTACTCCTCCGGACTCAGCATCTTCCTCTTGGCGTACATATGTGCCAAATAGGTTGAGAAGGGCGTTTCTGTCTTCCGGGCCTTAGGAAGATTCTTGATCATCCGTTCTATTTTCTCCCCCATCAAAGGCTCCCCAGTCCACGGTGAGCTTCCCTCTCATTGCTCCCAGTACCAGACTGGCTAATTTCGCCACTATCCTCTTCAGTTTCTCCGGATGGAAGATTGGGTTTAGAAATGCGACAACTAACCTAGCATCCAGACATGTGAGGTTGCTAAGCACGTACCCGTCCTTAGGATTAGCCTTCTGCAGGAACTCGCCCTTGAGTATGTTGTCGTCGCGCTCCGCCACCTTGACTGCCCCCGGCCGAAGACTGTAGGCGTCTCTCCAGATTGCTATGGTCCAGCCTTCCGGATGCGCCTCAATGCGTCCGTCGTGCTGGTTTGGCGGCTTTCCCATGAGCTCCGCCACCATCGCTTCGCTCTAGAAAGCCCACGGTGCTCCGAGGAGGCCGTTGCATCCCATCACCTCCAAGTAACTCTCCAAAACCCTATAGTCCTTTTCGGAGGTTGCCCACTCCGGCGCCACCTTCTGGAGCAGCACGTTTCTTGCGGCTGGAGCCTTGCGTTCTTCCCCGCCATGTGGGCCCACCTCTCGGTATGCTTGCGCTTCACAATCGTGTCTGTAACCCTGCACGCATTGACCTTACCAAGTCCCTCGCTTCTATACTACTTCTGCACTACAGAATCCCAAGAAGACAAGACGCAAAGGAGTAGAAAAGAGTAGAGAGCGCAGAAAACAACGAAAGAGAATGACGGCGCCTTTCTTTGGCAATCACGTTATATATTTGACGCGATGTACGGATACCATTGGGCACCATGATGACGGTTCCGGATCCGGATTTCGTCCAGTCTGGAATAGCCGTTTCCGGACTACACCGTACTCCGGGTACCGGACCTCCGAAAAAGTGTCGGGACTGTCCTTTTTAAGGATGCCGATTAAGCATCGAAACCTTATTTCTACTACGGACCTGTTTATGCTAATAAAACAAAGCTAACTACCTAATTTTTTGAATTTTCTCCCATTTCTTTCTGGATTCAGTACTAAGGTCCGGAAGCGAGTGGGAACGCCTTCCCACACAAAGCATCAGCTTAAATACAGCCATGTTAACCGTTGTGTTATCGCAGTCAAGTATCTCAACTCATGTATACTTCCCGTGCAGCTTCCTAAATCTTGCATGAGCTTCAGTCCCGTTCCAACCACTTGAGAACGTCGAAGCATGAGGTTCGTGAGTGATTGGATCTGTTCGTAAGCTTTTCCGAGGTTTGGAGAGTTGCACGACAAGTAGGCAAGAGTTGATTCATAGGGTCTAGGAAAGTTTTCAAAATGACTATATAATGTTGCAAAGTTTTACTGACATACTTTGTATTTTGTCATACTTTAGCTCGAGTCGAGCTAAAGATGAAGCATCAGCTAAAATACAGCCATGTTAACCTTTGTGTAATCGCAATCAGGTATCTCAACTCATGTCTACTTCTTGTGAAACTTCCTGAATTGTGCATGAGCTTCAGTCCCGTTCCAGCCACTTGAGAACCTCAAAGCATGAGGTTCGTGAGTGATTGGATCGGTGCGTAAGTATTTCCACGATTTTGAGAGTTGAACGAGAAGTAGACATGAATTTATTGAAAGGGTCTAGGGAAGTTTTCCAAATGACTATATTTTGTTGCAGAGTATTATTGACATACTTTGTATTTGGTTACACTTTAGCTTGAGTCGAGCTAAAGGATAACCTCTCCATCCTAATTGGATGATCAATTTAGCAATCTAATATTTGTGCTTGGTTTTGTGTGTGTGCAGAACTGAGAGGGACAGGATGGTGACTCAGCTACAGCACTTCTTCTAGCAAAAGCCCGTCGACCTTGATGATAACAATCGAGACGACAACAACCACTTGGATTGCTGGGAGCTCAAGGACCCATCAATGACATTGAAGTGGACGCTTCTATGGGCCACCTTTACGGATAATCTAGTGTTTGGTCAGACCTTTGTTGGTGATATCGTTGAACCCCAGCACACCGACTTCACGACCAAAATTACTGATGTAGTCCACAAAGATAACGATCACGTTAAGTTGTCGTGTAAGACAATCACTGAGTCCGTAGAGCCTTATTTGTTTATTATTGTAGTGAACAATGTTTCATCTCCCTTCTCTATCGAGGATTGTGACGATTCACTTAGGGGTCCAAATTTGAAGAAGTAGTGGCTCAGGTCAACCACGAAATCTCACTTAAGAAATAGGAGACTAGTAGTGGTCAGCCGCTTAAAGCAAAGGCTGTAGCCAATCAACTCCGCGACATTCTATCCAAAATGAATAATTTTGCTGCTCTAGAGAAGGCAAAGACAATCGTGGATAGGCGACCTATATCAATTTTGATAGTTTCGGGGGCCGGGACTGGCAGCCAGGAGTTGAGTTAAGCGTCGGTACCGGTTAGAACACCAGGCGCAAGAACAAGTCGAAGCACGTTGTCTGCTTCCCCCGTCAAGAAGCGCTCAACTGCCAAGAAGCCAGAGAGCTCTTCGAGGAAGAAGACGAATCTCGTATCAGAGGAGGAGTTGGCCAATTCAATGGCCTCTGCACTCTCAGAGCTCCCTCATGTGCTCGGGTACGGAGAGACAGTCGACTACACCAACATCCAAGAGATTTACCAAAAATTCTAGACGGAGTGTCAGGGCTGCTTCTTCCTCGGAGATAGAGAGAAGAAGTTCGAGCGCGACGTGATGAGGCTATTTAATGCACCCCCGGAGTGGACGATCCGTGCATTCGTAACTTGGGGCATGGAAGAGTTGATGCATTATTACATCAAAATGCCCGACAAGATGCAGAAGCAGACTCTTTGCGTCATGCCCAAGCTTGATGTTATGCCAACGACCGTTGAGGACATCAGCAACTGCGACTTGTGTAATAAACCATTGAGAACAAATGAGAATGTCAGAGTAAGGATATTTGTATTTTATTCATAAACACCCAAAGTTTACAGAGTGTGACGCATGTACGAAGTTCAGGCACGTCAAGCACTTACAAGTCTACCCTGGTTGTGCAGCCAAATGCTCTTCAAAGGATTCAAGGGAATGAACAATGTACTATTTAGCAGCTGCACTTACATTTGGAGAGGTAGATATCCCACTTAGGGGAGGCGCGGGATTGACATCTATGCTACTTCCTAATGCATAGCCGCTGTATCCTCTGAAATAGCCAGTAACCACCCGGTACAATCAGCTCCCAGCCTTGAGAAGGGTATCCGAAGGTATCTGTGAGGGTGATTCTGGAGCCATTGTACTTCGTCGCCGCGTTGTATACGTGCTCAGCATTCAGCTTCAGACCTCCAGTTGCTAATCCTCCCATGGTTGTAATCACTTCCGTCCCGGTGATTATACCCAGCACCTGGCTATCTACCATGGGCCCTTCCTTGATCAAATTCTCGAAGACTTGGAAGCACCCCACCCAACCCCCGAGAAGTTTCCTTGGCTCGTCCCTGCGGCTGTCAAGACTGCGGTTAGGACCATCTCGAGTCTCCTGGGTGTAGTATGAGAGGTGAATGGAATCTGTCTTAGATTTCCCAACCACCGTTTGCACACTGCAAACGCATAAGAGGATACAACATACAGCGAGTGCTGAAGTGGACGACCTGGATGCCCAGGCCTCCTCTCTGTTTAGGAATTGGTGAGAATGGTGAGGAGGAGGAGGAGGCGGTGCTGAGGATGCATGCGTCGCAGTTGAAACAGGTGACGGGTTGGAACTTGGAATAATGGTGCGGACACCGTGCAATGGATGCACCAGGGCGGGCTGTAGCGGAATCTTCTTGTCATGGCTGTAAGCTTAAGCATTCTGTACCTTGTATCCTTAGGACTTTCTCTCCATGTATCCTTATTCATAGAGATGTTTTATGATTAATACGTTAAATATCGTTTTTCTTCTTCTCGTGCTATCTTGAAATCTTTAAACAACGCTTCGCCTGTAAGGTGTAACCTGAGTACTGACTTAATTGGTTGTCATTCAAATTTTACTGATATTTGTTGCAATTAGATGATGCCAGAGGAATAAGAGGCTTCCATGACATTGTAGTATTCAACTATGTTGTTCGTTGTTTGTGATTTAGCCATTATAGTGCAATGTGCAGCTTGAATTATGGCTTCGGTGTCTTTTTGGCGGCAGGCGGGAGGGGTATCTGTTACAACCTTAATTGGCTCACGTGCATCTACATCGGAGGATTAGCTGCGACGGCGATTGCCATGGGAAGTGTGGTGGTGATGATGGCCTCATCAGCAGTGCTATTCTTCGCAGGTTTGCTCTCCATTTGCGATTGATTCTCCACAATTGAATGTCCCTCACCTATTAAGACAGATGAGAACTTGAGAAGCGTTGATCGGATAGTACTGTTTGTGAAATCGTAGTCAGAATCTTGGCTGACTCACGTTCGCTACCACTTGATGCAACCGCGGGTTCTGTACCCGAAACCGACACCAATGTGAGAAATGTGAATCTGGGATGCATCATGTTTGCTCACCTTCAACAATTCTTTGGTTGTGACTAAACTTAAGAGATGATGCCTTTTGATGGTGATGGTGGAGAACGCCAACGGTCAAGAATTCAAGGAAGTTCTTGCCTATGATTGACCAAGAATGAGACTCTTGTCTGGTGGAAGTTTACACTCTGTAGAAAACTTTGCACATGGATGGAAAAGATGACGTGGCTGCCACTGTGGCAAGACATTTTTTTAAAAGAAATTGTCTTTGGAAACTAACCATTTCTATCATTCAAAGAATTATGCATAATGAAAAATAAAATGACATTCTCATGCAATTTTCAATTAATCAATGAAGCCAAATTTCACTTTCAAAAAATCAAAACTCCATATGTTTTAAAAAAAAACTTAATCTTCTTTTCATTATTTAATGTGATAACTGATGAAAGTTCATTGGAGATGAATTTTTCAATTTTTATTAGAAACATCAATATGCACATCTTTGTCCTAAAAAACATTGGATCAAAAATTCTGTAAAATGTAGGCCTGTAAATTATTTTTAAAGTTTAGGAAACACCAGTATAATCATATATACAAAAACACAAAAATACTCTCATTAACCCCTAAATGTCCAAGTGTGCACATTGTGGGCAATACAATACTGTATAATATGATGTATCCACTTGCTTGTGGTGTGGAATAACACAGTGAAACTAACAGGTATTCCCATAGTGTACACCATACAGTAGCTGGGACGTTTAGGGGTTAACATAAACTCTAGGTAGATGAGCAACTCTAGGCAGGTGGACTCGATGCAAGTAACACCTTTTGCCCAAGTATCTCCATTACTGGATGCAGAATGTGCCGCAAGTATAATCGACGAGCATAACCATTAAGATCAAAAGAGAATGTCAGAGCAAGGATTGTTTTTATTGAATTTCATTAACATCCAAAGTTTACAGACTGTGACACACGTACCAAGACCGGGCATGTCAAACACTTACTAGTCTACCCTGCAACCGAATGCTCTCCATATTACAAAGGATTTGGACATACTTGTTCGGAGCTGCTCTTACACTTACATTTGGAGAGATAGATGTCCCATTTCCACACGTAGAGGTTAGGCACGGGTTTGGTATCTATGTTACTTCCCAATGCATAGCCACTGTATCCTCTGAAATAGCCGGTGCCTCCCGGTATAATCAGCTCCCAGCCTTGACGAGGGTATCCGAAGGTGCCCGAGAGGGTGATGCTCGAGCCGGGGAAGTCCGAGGCCTCGTTGAATATGTGCTCAGCATTCAACTTCAGACCTCCCGTTGCTAATCCGCCAATGCTTGTAATCACTCCCGACCCGGTGATCCTGCCCAACAGCTTGCTGTCTGCCGTGGGCCCTTCCCTGAGCGCATGTTCGAAAACTAGGAAGCTCCCCCACGCAATCCCTGCGAAGTTCCCTTGGCTCGTCCCTGCGGCTACGAAGACGGTGCGGTTTGGACCTTCTCGAATCTCCTGGACGTAGTATGAGAGATGGATGGACTCTGGCTTCGATGCCAGCACCACCGAGCTTTGCAGGCTGCAAACGCATGCAAGAATAATGCAACAATATAAAGCCAGTGCTGATGAAGAAGACGCCATGCTAACTGTTAAACTTACCACCCAATGAATAATCACACCAGGATTCGGATGTCCCGGCCGCCCACAAAGCGTCTCTGGCTAGTAAACACGTCTACAATGATGGTCACTCCACCAGTCACTCCCAGTACTATTCCAAACTTCGTCACAAAGCTCACGCCAATATCTGAATACATTGGCCACAACGGTACCGAATGCAACGATCGCCAGTTGCTTCCCTTGATATATACTAAGCGAGCTGGTTGCTTTGAAATTCAAGATTAAATCCTGTGCACTCCAGAAATGGTGGAGAAGCGTAGATCTCGAATCGTCGACATGGATTATGTCAACGGCCTCCACAAGGTTCACGTTCTTGTCCTGTGCGGCCTCCACAAGGTTCACGTTTAAGAGAGCGTTCAATTACAGGGCCGTTAATCGACGACGCTTTGGCCCAATTTTGCATCATCGGAGTCCGAGCCAGCATGTTGTCCGTGCTTCGGTTGTCGTCTAGGGTAACCCCTAAAGGACCAGAGTCACCTTGGGGGGATTTCGGATTTTGGGCAGGTTCCTAAAATTCGAAAAAAAATCCCTTTTTTTTTAACTTTAATTATAGATCGGCCCTGATAAGAGCTACGTGGAGGTATTTTTTTTTTTTTGAATTGGATTTACGGTTTGAAAGTTAGTACCACTGTTTGTCAAAAATGGGGAGGCTGGGCAGCCTGGGCACCCTTGGGAACCAATGAAACACAAGTATGAAAGAGGGGCACTTAGTAGGGGCACAAAGGGTGGAGGGAGGCTGGGGCAACCCAAATCAAGGGGAAGAATGGTGGAAGGGGAGACCCCACGAGTTCCAAGAAAAGGGATAAATAGAATTTTTTTTAAAAGGAAAAAAAGCGCCTGGCGGCGGGCCCGGCAGCTTCAGCGTATGATGGCCGTGGCGGGGCCCGGGTGACACACAAGCTGGCACGTGGCCGGCAGGGCCCGGCAACCGCATCAAGCAGGGCCAGGGACTGGCTCGAGCTCACGGCCGTGGGAGCCAGGACCGGCCTACCGGTTAGGCCCCTGTCCACGGGTCTGGCCAGGCTCAGGCGAGTTTCTGATTTTTTTTGTTTTTTTGTTTTTCGGTTTTTTTTTTAATTTATTTTTTATATAATAATTTCTTCACTACTAATTATTTTAGTTATTATTATTTTCTTCTATTTTTTTCATAATAATTTGTATTCTATTTTCTTCTATTTTCTTCTATTCTTATTGTACATTTCATATCCCCTAAAGGCCAAGTGCTCATTGCGGTCAAAGCGTACATTGCGGTAAAGAATGTACACTTTGACTGCAATTATCTTTCACTCGACACAATAAAAATTCACGAAATTTTGACCACGTCATTTCTACAAGTTTGGAAGAACATCCTATTGTGACATTTTTAGTAAATTCATCTTAGCAGCAACCAAGTAGAGATTCCACTAAAATATTTTGGGCCTATAGGGAATATACGTGAATGATTGGTTTTTAATTGTTTTAGCTCAATATTATTTATATCTACACAGACCAATATTACCAAAAAAACGAATTTGAACTCTCATGTTTGTCCAATAATTTTTATTTCAAATTTTTTTCACTCATGTTCACTTCGTATCAAAATTTTGCACTGCGTATAGTATAAACCTTTTACCATCATGTTCATCAAAGTTCATCAAAGTTGGTTCCTTGTACAATACCCTCACACAAGTATACGTATTTTTTTGATTTTGTACGTTTCCACACTACAATGCTCCCAACTTTGGCACCCTTCTGAGGGCTGAAAAATTGTCAATTCACCATGAAAGTTTTGGCACAAGATCACCTTTATGTTGACAACATGTATGCCAGATTTCAAGGCCAGAAGATGAATACAAAAAAAATATTCAAAATCTACCAAGATGTGTAGTTGAGAGCCATTCACAGCTACACAACTTTGACACCCTCCCAAGGATTGAAAGAATTTTTTTTACCCATGGAATTTTTAGCATGAGACCACCTCTATGTTTATAATAATTGTGCCAAATTCCAAGGCCACATGATGAATAGAAAAAAGGATATTCAAAATTGTTTCTTGTAGCTACAAATTTTGGTAGATTTTGAAGATGGTTTTCTGTATTCATCTTATGGCCTTGAATTTTGGCACACATGTTATCAACATGAAGGTGATCTTGTGCCAAAAATTGCATGGTCAATTAACATTTTTTCCTACCTAGGGAGGGTGCCAAAGTTGACGATTGTGAAATGGTTTCGCTGATTGTTTTTCACAACTACACATGTAACTTGGTAGATTTAGATTTGTTTCTTTTCTTTTGTGGGTCTTTTGGACTTGAAATTAAGCACATGTATAACCAACATAGATATGGTCTATGTCCAGAATATCATGGGAAAAAATATAAAGTTGAATCCTTAGGAAGGTGTCAAACTTGGCAGTAGTGAAATGTTTCTCACAACTATACATGTTGGTAGATTTCAAAAATCTTTTAATATGTAGATATTTTGGCCTTCAAATTTGGCACGCATTTGATCAACATAGAGATAGTCTCATGTCAAAAATTTCAAGGGAAAATACCAAAAACTCCAATCCTTGGGAGTGTGTCAAAGTCGGCTAGGAGTGAAATGTTTCTCACAAGTACACATGTTGCTAGCTTTTGATGTAGTTTTAATTGTGTGGATCTTTTGGACTTGAAATTTTTCACACATATAATCAAAATAGAGGTTGTCTCATGCTAAAAATTACATGGGCAAAAAAATTCTTTCAATCCTTGGAAGGGTGTCAAAGTTGGCAGCTGTGAAACTTTTTGTAGAGCACAACTATCTATACCACTAAAAAAGGCACATCATTGTATAGATAGTTGGTAAAAATATGCACCAAAAGTAAAAAGTTGAAGCATATATTAACGAATTACTGTGACATACACTAAATTCGATATGTATTGTACCTTTCTTGACAATCTCCAACAACAAGTAAAGATATTTGACTATACAAAAAATTAAATTTTTCACTAGAGATAAGAGATATGATTTCACAATGGAAAAAAAAACACAATGTTATTTGTTTGTACAATTATTCCTAGTGATTGCTTTTAACAAATGTTTCTTGAAATAATCATTTTCCACCACACATGTGTTTGGGACAAAATGGGTATTACATGGTATCACATCGTATCACCTAGATATTGGATGGATATTGCGCCGATATTGTGTGTGTGGCACCCTAATATACATGGGTATCAACCTACCTAAATCTCTTGAAATTTGTTGGAAATTTTGGACAACACCCCATTTTGAATAACTTATGTATGAAAGCGACCGCACCGAAGAGTACTCCAAATCTCACATTTCACAAAATATTCTACCAAAAGATTTTTATAGTTTCCCGACGTGCGTGCATACAAACAAATTTTTCATATTATATAAATATTTTTACTTAGAAGTTATTACAAATAAAACGTAACATTTCCATTGCCATGCAAGTATGCACATGCGCTACGTGCATGCGTACATAAGAATTTTCTCACCTTTAATTCATTTATAAATATATTATGAATTATTATTAGTATACGAAGACAAAGTCCGGGATAGAATAAGATTTTTTTTAAAGTCAACAATAGTGTAACCCCATACAAATGCCACCAATTTCTACAACTAATCAAATGCCGCCACCTTTTACTAAAGGACAAATTAGTACCACTAATTCAACTTTAGTGCAATAATTCAACTTTCTTGCAATAATTCAACATTCTTGCAATAATTCAACGTTCTTGCAATAATTCAACGTTATGACAATAATTCAACTTTTTGGCAATAATGCAATTTTCTTTCATTCTCTTCCACATACAATGTACTAATACTAATGACCTTCCATTTCTTCTTCCCTTTTCTACTCTAGTTGCACACAATTGTGAGCTAGAGTGTATAATTTTGTTGCCAATAAGCCACGACGGCCATCTTTGTATTGGAAGGGGAAGGAGATAGAACAAAATGATGAGAGCGTGCGTCGTAGTGTGCGTATTGAAGCACAAATGGAACCCTATTATCAACCTCCGCGCTCACCTTCACCACCTCCACGCTCACCTTCACCACCTCCACGCTTACCTTCACTACCTCCGCGCTCACCTTCACCACCTCCACGCTTACCTTCACCACCTCCGCGCTCACATTCACCACACCAATTTATTATGAATGGGCGTG